>JAOUQW010000011.1:4421605-4437541 GCA_028565825.1 Olivaichthys viedmensis
ATTTCGATGTTGTGTTCCCCGAGCCACTTGGTTATCACTTTTGCCTTATGGCAAGGTGCTCCATCATGCTGGAAAAGTCATTGTTCGTCACCAAACTGTTCTTGGATGGTTGGGAGAAGTTTTCTGATTCAGGGGTGTGACATTTCAGCTCAGTTAGTGACATCATGAAATGATGCGGGCTTGTTAATGAAGTTAGCTAATGTTAGTGATAAACAAAATCTTCATTATTATGTTATATTTTGACAAGTTTGGCTGCTGTTAAATAAATCACTGAGAATATAACAATGCTAATCAAGGCTTTGTTACTGAATCTCACTCCTGTCTACCTAAACTAAATTACTAGCAGTTAGCTAGTAGGCTAGCAGCTAATGTTAGTGATGAACTCTTGGGTGTTTTAATGTATACTGGTTTGCCTACTGTTAAATAAATCACTCAGAATAGGACAATAAAGATGTAGTCAGATAGTGAAATCCCACTCATGTCTTAACCTGAAAAATGCAAGTCTGGTAGAGGAACTCCTCATGGGTAGATCGCAGTGCATTCAAATTGGTCTTAATTTAGAATTTATTATTCATATTTATTATAATGATTATTATTAGTAGTAGATGTAGTAGTAGTAGCAGTATTGTTATACAATTTAAACAAATTTATATGCCCTTCAGAGTTAACAAAGTTATAAAACCAAAGAGTGGGACACAATTTGCACCAAAACATTTTTTTACAGCTTATGTTTGTAACATAACTCATGCATTGTGTCCAGTATAGGCAACAAAAGAGTAAAATGGAAGCACATTCTCCATTGCATATAATCCGCCTGAGCTTTTTTTGTGTGCAACTTGGTTGCAGAAAAATAGTGGTCACTCGGGCCAAACATTGTGTTATGTTAGGAGCAGAGCTGTTTAAAAAACAAACAAACATGTATTCTTGCTCTTTTAGAAAAGGTGTAACTAAATAGACAAACTTCTTGAACTATATATTTATATTAAAAATACAGAGAGATTTAGTTTTTTGTTTTTTTCCACTTGATAGATACGGTGAATGCATTATTATTAAGATAACGTTACCACAGCTACTGAAATGTTGATTATGGTCACTCATTTACTTTCTGATGAAAAATTTGTCACCCAGTCTTTCAGACTCTCCAGACACACACACCCACGCACATACCTTCTTGACATGCAAGCTGGAAACGTTATTGTTAATTTCCTTTAAAATACAGTGCACAGAGCATGCACATGAGAGAAGTCGTTAGAAATTAAGATTATTAGCTCTAACTACAATAAAAATATTACCAATGTCAGCCCCTCTACTACACAAATATCTGAGTCTGGTTTATATGCTGTAGTGTTCGTCAGTTTTTGTTCTTGAGACATTAACTAATATAACCATTGTTTAATGAAGACCATTATAATTAATGCATTGTGTGTCAGAGAGAAAGAGAGTTGGTAAACCTTTTGCTTGATCTATTTTATATGTTGTATGATTGCTAGCTATCTGGATCACTTAGCTGAAATTAAAATGGGCACTGCAAAGACAAACGATGTTTTTACAGTCATCTCTTATTGCTTTCTACCAAAAATGTCGTCCGTTTGCTTGAAAAGGGGTGCACCGTGAGGTGGTAGAAGAAAAAGAAAATTAGATGTTTTTGAACACTACTGTGGTTCTGATCATACACCATTTTTAACAAAGAAATATAAATTAATATTCGTTATTTCTTTAAGACGCTCCATTTACTTCCACTTTCTTTTTGTAACCAGTTAGCGTGCCTGACGTCAATATGATGTGGACTGACAAAGGGTCTATAGCTGTATTATATTTTATAAATAGTTCTATAAATGTCACGATTGTGTTTGACACTTTTTTAGTTTATAATAATTATTTAAGCTGTCCTATTTCATGGTTCAGTTGTTTTGTGGACACGGCTGTTTGTGGTTTACAATTTTTGTGCTTATCACAGTATCCACGATATGGCAAAATCCATATCTTAGGACAACATCACACCTTTTCTACCGATGTACCTCCTAGCTAGCTAACTAGACTCAAAGCACTAGTCAACCTTAAACTCCGGCTGTCGTTCACACAACCCCAGCCTTTGTTATCTTAGCTCACTCAGTTAGTACAACAGCATTTGTTAGCTAAGCACACTTAGTAAGCTTTGTTACTGACATTAGCTAGCTAGCTCACTTACAGTAATAATAATAATTATAATTATTATTATTATTGTTATTATTTATACAGCACTTTTCATTTTGATTTCAAAATCTCAAAATGCTTTACATATTAAAGATTCGAAAGTCAAAAAGTATTCATGATGAAGCACTTTTTACAATTTACAATCACTGATGAATTGACTGTAAATATAATATTAGTACCACGAATCACGAAAAGTCTATTTAACAAGAAAAAAGAGCTAAGAATAAGCTAAATTAAACAAGTAGGTTTTGAATCTGGATTTAAAAACACCTATAGAGCTGTAGAGCGTCCCTAACGTTCTCTATAACACACTTCCAGAGTTTAGGGGCGATATAAGAAAAACATCTTCCACCCGCTGAGCTGCGAGTGATGCTCAGGATTAACAGTAGACCTGCCTCAGCTGAGTGAAGCGCTCGGGATGGGCTGTACTGCTTCAGAAGATCAGCAAGATACGCCGGAGCTAAAACCATTTAGAGCTTTAAACGTCATAAGCAGGACTTTGTAGTCTATGCAGAACTTAATAGGCAGCCAGTGTAGCTCGAATAGAACCGGGGTCTTTTTCTGGTAAGGACGCAGACTGATGTATACTGAACTATCTGAAGCTTCCTTGTGGTTTATCAAGATGTGCTGCTACCTTGTAATTATTGTGATTCATGGGTTTGATCATTTGCTTGAGACTGAGCTCCTCTTGCAGCTCAGTGGTAAAACCTTCATCGGCAAGATGAGTCCTCACCAAACCTCGTAACATCTTCCTGAAAGCTTAGATTCAGTCTGGCTTGTTCAATCCGGTCCACATTTCTTCCAAACCCCATGTGCTTTGGTGTGCAACCCTATAAGCATGAGGATTTTAAAATGGAGGCTGCCTCAATGGATCCTTTTAGTCTTCTTTTTTTATAGTTTTCTGTACATTCTGGTTTGGTACATTCTGCCCCCGACCCCCCCCCCTTCTAGTAGACACGTTCATGTTACGTGCACGTGTTTGCAGATTTGCACATACAGAAGTATAAAGTCAGCCATAACACCTTAATATATCTCTCTCTCTCTCTCACGACCTTTTTTCTCCATTACTCTCTCTCCTTTTTTGTGCATTCATCGTTGTACATATTTGTCTTTTTTTTTTTTTTTTTTTGCATTTAACACCTCAGATTAAAAGGATTGGGCAGGGGAAGAGCCTCTTCCCCGTCTTTCACTCTTATCCACCCTTCATCTTCGTAATCTTTCTTCTCCTCACCGGAAGCAGTAATTCCTCCCTTTTGCCTTTTCTTCTCTTTTGCTAGCACGCCTTTCATATAATGATAGAGGTAAGATGAGTTCAATTAACTCGTGAAATCATTTTAGTTCTCCTTCTGATCATTTTCTAAGTTTGATCATTTAATATTGCCTCTCATTTATCCCTGCTCAGGCTTATTTAGATTTATTTTCCTCCTCTTTAGAGTTTTTCAGTTGGTTTTTTTCAGTCATGCCTGATCTCATTTTGCATGTATGGATGGTATATACCAGATCTTCCTGTGTGTGATCCTCCTTGATGTACGAGAGCTTCTGTGTGTGTGTGTGTGTGTGTGTGTGTGTGTGTGTGTGTGTGTGTGTGTTTGTGTGTTTCTTTAAGTGAATGTGCATGGACGGATGTGTTCTGATAGTGATGCTGCCTACCCCTTTTTGCGATGTTCAGACACAGTTTGATACACAAATCTTATTAATTGTGAGATAAAATGGAGAAAGTGTGTGTGTGTGTACATGCTCGCTTCTTTTGTGTGCATACAGAGTGAAATAAAAAGTTTCAGTCTTGTATTTACAGGCTAGCAAAAGTGGTGTCAGGAAAATGGCAGTGATTCATGGACACCTGTGTGTTTTTGTGTCAGCCGTTATGTAACGGCGGTCCCTGTTTGGAGGCCACGACGTGACACATTTAACCCTCACTTTTCTCTGTGTTCTGTGTTTAATTCTTTATTAATGCGGCTTTTGAGTACAGGGTTATAGGAAGCTGAATGCTTCTGGTATAACTGCTGTCATATACAGTACTGTGGAAAATTCTGAAGTATTTTATATAAATTATTATTATATAAAATATGTTGTTGGTCTTTTTTCTTTTTTTTATGTCTTCTGCAATAATGTGATTTAGAAAAGAAACAAACATTTTTCAAACATTCATTTTCCAAACAAATGTAATGTTACAGAGAATAAAATAAATAAAAAATCAATAAAGAAAGAAAGATATTCAGTAATAGACCATTTATTTATTTTTTATATAAAACATAGAAGCAAGTGAGAGCCAAAGAAGAATCGTGCCAAGTTCTCAAAGATTCTTGGAACCTATCAGCTGATTTCCTTATTAAACTGCACGACAGTGTGCCTGAGAGCATTGATGCAGTTTTAAAGGCGAAAGCTGCTCACACCAACACACTGATTAGTTTTAGTATTAGTATTTTACTGTTTACTGCTCTTTTATAGATTTATGTTTATGTAATTATTTTTAAAAGCATTATTTCTTTACCTGTGCCTCAGACTTTTGCACAGTGCTGTATACATATCTTCATAAGTCTCTTTTTTAATATTGTAGAGGTTTTTACTTTGAGTTCTGGGTGTTAAAAAGGCCTTGGTGCTCCTGAATGAATTCTTTGTTTTTTGGACGTGTGCGTTCCTGTGGGAGGGCTCAGAGAAACCGCTCACCGATTTAAACCGCTTTCACTTCCACTGTCAGCTCTGGGTGCCTCTTAAATTATTGAGCAGAGGAAAAGGCAAAGCGTAAGCATGTAGCTGCCCGTGCGACCCTAGCCGCTGTCACAGCAAAACTCCCTCCATGTTCTCCCTCTCATCTCCACACTCTTTCTTTCTCTTTTTCACTCACAGTCCTCCTGGTTAGTGAGGAGTAAAGAGTAGTGGTGCACAGTGGCATGAGGGAAGAAGCCGAAAGCACAGACTTGGCAGAAAAATCAGCTACATGAAGATCGCGACTCAGTGCGAGAGCGTTGCTTCATCCAGTGGCATCTGCTGCAGTTAATGTGAACAGACAGAGTGAAGGAAGTGTTTTGGCTCCAGCGTTCAGACAGCCTGTTAAAACACAAGTATGCCATGATGAGTACGCCTGTAGGATGCCCATTTCACCGTGGTTTAAAGCACAATGTGGCCAACATCTGCACTCGATAAACCTGATGATGAGGTTTCACAGATTCAGCATTGGTGGAAATCACGCCGTTAAAGCACCAATAGTGTCTCTTTAAATGTTTATGTAGGAAAACCATATTTATGAGTGTGGTATAAAGGCCATATTTTTATTTCTATTTCTGCTGCTATTTTGAACAGCCACCGAACATACTGAAGGGCGCTTATCAATCACAGAAAGGGTTTTTTCTTTCTTTCTTCTGTGCCTTTTGTGAAAACAAATTCATTGTAAGGTGCAGATGCTGGATGCCACAGTTGTCTAGGAGAGCATAATCACGAGTCAAACTCTTTTGACAAGCGTGGAACCTTGAGCAGTTTTGCCACTTGCTCAGCGTTGTGCGAGTTTGTTAGCGACGGTACTTATATTTATCAGTGGGATGTTTTTATATGTATATTACCGGTTCTGCTGTTTAGTTTGAGAAATTGACAATCCTATCACCAAAGCTCTGTTTTAGTAAAGCTATTGCTGCCTTCATTTAATTCATATAAAATTACGTTGATCGATTTCTTATCGGTCATCTGAATTTTTAACTCCTTCAAATTGGGATTTGTATCAGTGCCGACATTTTTTTATCGGTCAGTCCTAGTTTCCAAATTTTTGGCATGTCGGCAAGAAACCAGGTCTTAAATGTAGAGAACCGTTCTCAATTAACCTGCTTTATGAAAGGTAGTGAATGATTGAATCCAAAATGCATCTGTTTATGTACTTGTGGGATGATTAGGGTGCCTGTGTGGATTGATTGAAAGAAGAAGTTGTTGATGAAAGCCTGTGTCGTGGTTGGTGGAGATGTGGTGTTTGGTTTAGTAATTACAGGCTGATTGGCGGTGTGGGTTGATTGGTTAAGCGAATGGGTTTTGGTCGAGTGACGTGCTGATTGGTTGCTGGCCTTTCTGCAGGACCCTGGGTTGACTCCCCCCTCCCCGCTGCTGGGCCAAAAGCCGCTGCAGTTGCTGGAAATCAAAGCCAGGGGGCGCTTCGGCTGCGTGTGGAAGGCCCAGCTGCTCAACGAACAAGTGGCTGTGAAGATTTTCCCCATCCAGGTAATAGAGTGTGTGTGTGTGTGTGTGTGTGTGTGTGTGTGTGGTCTTAGCCATGATGGAATTTCTGACAGGTATTAAGGGTTAGCTGTAAATATGTGTGTGTGTCTTCTGTTCCAGAATAAGCAGTCCTGGCAGAATGAGTACGAGATCTACAGCATGAGTGGGATGAAACACGAGAACGTCCTCAGCTTCCTCGGAGCTGAGAAGAGAGGAAATGGCATGGACATCGAGCTCTGGCTCATCACGGCTTACCACGACAAGGTACACACACACGCACACACACACACACGTGTGTAAAACTCTGTGCACATTAAACTGAAGCCATGACTGCTTACCAGAAGGTATACAAGCACTTACACACAAACATCCACAGCAAATACTGCGTACAAAGAACCGCAACTCACCAGAGGTTACATAAACAGCTTACATAAGGAGGAAGTACGCGTGTACACAGAATGTGTACATACAGCGTTATGTTTATACGCTCAGTCATGACATTTTAGGTCACTCAATTCAGCCATGGTTTAGCTTTTGGGCAGCATGCGTTCACTCCAAGCTCACTCCTGCCCCCTGGTGGCCACAGTATCACCAGGGAAGAGCAGTGTTTCTGATGCATCCATTGTAGATCGAAAATACTCTCTTTTGCAATTTGTATTTTATGATCCTAGTTTTAAAAAATATATAATTTTTAAAGGTATGGAATTGGTATAAAAATGACTCTTGCATGTGTTTAAAAGATTTCACATGATCTCTAATGTCCTTAATAATAACAATAATAATAATGTCCTTTATTATCCTCTCACCTAAATATGGGAGGCTAAAATTTGGGGTACCGTAATACTTTAGAAACCTGTAAGTACGCTAATGTTACCTTTATCAACTGAAGTGGCGTTACTGATGTTATGCTCCCTGAGAAAATTTATTTCTGTATTTTATTTTGCTACTTCTCAGTAGGCACGGTGTGTTTTGTGGTTTATTTTAATACAACACACCCCCAAATGAAAATGTATTATACAATGAATACTTTTTGTTGTACTTTTGCCCATCGAGTATCACATGTCTCTTCAACATGTGACTACAGTCAGTGACTGTGTGTGTGTGTGTGTGTGTGTTCAGGGCTCACTGACTGATTACCTGAAGGCGAATGTGGTATCGTGGAATGAGCTGTGCCACATAGCTCAGACTTTTGCGCGAGGTTTGGCATATATGCACGAAGACATCTCGGGTCTGAAGGACGGCCACAAACCTGCCATTGCACACAGGTACCAGCTACTGTCTGCACACACGCCACCAAAACTCCACTTAGTGGTTCACCCAGTTTATGTACACATCCCTCACTGCTCATGTGTTCCTTCTTCTTTACATCCATCTCTCTCTCTCTCTCCCTGTCTCTGTCTCTCTCCCTTTGTCTGTCTCTCTCTCTCTCAGGGATATTAAGAGTAAGAACATACTCTTGAAGAACAATTTGACTGTATGCATTGCTGATTTTGGCCTCGCTCTCAAGTTTGAGGCAGGAAAGTCTGCAGGTGACACGCACGGCCAGGTGAGCTCTGATCCCTACAGCCTTGCTCTCTCTCTCTCACACACACACACACACACACACACACTGTTATCGGTACCGAGAGACTGCTCAAGTTTAGCCTGTGCATATCACTGACACTCACATATATGTGTGTGTGGGCCTTTTTCCACTGCACAAAGTACCTGCAGCAAAAATCTCAGAACTGTTCTTTTTCCATTACCACCAGTTCTGTACCAGAGGTTCCAGTTATACGGTTTTGGTTACCAGATCAAGATTTGCACCAACAAGAACGCCTAATAATAACACTTAGGGCCGTGGCCAACAATACAGTTCACTGCTGATTGTGCAACACCAAACACACAGATACCGAACAAAGAAATAAAAACTCTTAATTAATTGTAATTTGGTTTGTTGGTGCCGTGTTTGTGCCATTAACAGCAACATTGTGTTTTTGTCATTTCTTAACTGAAGATTCATTTTTCAAAAACTGTACCAGCAGGAAAAGGCGATTTTTTTTAATGAACAGAAATGGGCTGCTTTTGGTTTTCTGATTACGTTTTTAGTTATTTTCCTTTTACTATATTTTTGTCAATCGTTAAAATTCAAATCATTTAGTCTTTTTTTTTTTTTGGTCTTGTCATTATTGTTGATAAAATTTCAAAATGAAGCTTTTGTCAGTAATTTCATTGCAGCTAATATAAGCTGGTTAACCAAACTAGTGTTAATCCAAACATATCTAACATAATGAACTGAACAGTGAAACTGTTGTGCGGCGTAATGATGATGCAGTTGCTTTTACAGTCGTCTCTCAGGTTGGGGGGGTACTCGACCAGGACTACCATTTCAAATTATTGACGTTGGTTCCAGTTTGGGACAGTTTTTGTTTTTGAATGTGCCGTGAAAAACTCCCTATGAACTGTTTTTTCCTCTGTGTTTAATTGAGCGTTAGAAAGAAGGGTTTTCTGTAAAGCTGTGTGTTTAGTGTGTGTGCCTGTTTAGTACGATTGGCTTTCAATGCAGCTGAAATCTGTTTTTGGAGATATGTGTATAAAAAGTGTGTGTGTGTGTGTGTGTGTGTGTGTATATATATATATATATATATATATATATATAAAGGTGGGCACTCGGCGCTACATGGCTCCAGAGGTGTTGGAAGGGGCCATAAATTTCCAGCGAGATGCCTTCCTGAGGATTGACATGTACGCCGTAGGACTCGTGCTGTGGGAACTGGCGTCCCGCTGCACTGCTGCCGACGGTAACACACACACACACACCCTCACTCTTGTATAAGAAGTCCATGTGCTGGGCTTTCAGCATAATGCTGACTCTGTATGTGAGTTTACTGCTTATCACACAGAACATGATCCTACTGACCTGCCCTTCACACACCCCAAAAAACACACACACACAGGATTGACTGAGCAGTGTGTCGTTTGTGTTTAGGTCCAGTGGACGAGTACGCATTGCCGTTCGAGGAGGAGGTGGGACAGCATCCCTCACTAGAGGACATGCAGGAAGTCGTCGTACACAAGAAACTCAGACCCACTTTGAGAGAGTACTGGCAGAAACACACGGTGAGGCACACACACACATTTAGGTATTATCTACATCAAGTTAATCTAAAGCCTAAACCTAGCTACTAATGATAACGATAACACAGTTCATGCAGGTAAACTGATTGTAAATATTCAGACCTGCTCCCGTGGATATTCAATATTACTGTCATTTAAAAACGAATGATGATGCTGTATATTTAGATGTAATATGACGTATCGTTGTCATTGTGTGTGTGTGTGTGTGTGTGCGCGCGCGCAGGGCCTGGCCACGCTGTGTGAGACTATAGAGGAGTGCTGGGATCACGAGGCCGAGGCTCGTCTCTCGGCCGGCTGCGTGGAGGAGCGCGTCATCACTATGCAGCGACAGACCAACCTCATCGCCCCGGACGACATCCTCACCGTCGTCACCATGGTGACCAACCTGGACTACCCGCCCAAAGAGTCCAGCCTATGATGCAGTACATCGTCGACCAATCAGACTACACGGGCAGGGGGAACGTAGAGCCCAAGGTGCCACGAGCACCTCCGGCTCCAGGTGCGAGTGTGTGCGCGCGCGGACACAGGTGTTTGAGGCGATTTACTCCTCACGGACTCCTGGAGAGAAAGGAAGCACGTGAAAACTGATCACATACACACACATACACACACACAAGGACCTTCACATGGGAGGCTCAAGAAAGGAAGTCACCGTTTGCACCAAAACTTTTCTACAAGCGGAAGACTTCCTGCTTCTTTTTTTTTTTTTTTTTTTTTTTTAAAACCAGAGTGAAGACTTTTATCAAGGACGTAGTTGGGTTTTAGTATAAAAAGGGCAACACTCGTTTCCACTGCGTCTGCTTTCTTTCCCCAGCGTGTTCCTATGACTCATTATTGTAACGCCAATAAGAAACCGCTTCTGAATGTCCAGTACTACTGCTCCCCACACACACACACACACACGGTAATCAAGTCTTTTGAGGTTTCTCAGAGCTGCATCATATCAAGCATAGACCTCTCTGAACCAGGTATACCTCAGTCTAGAACTCGCTCCAGAACATGCAGAGAGCCAATCATCTGAACACACACTACAGCTACACACTACAGCCACACAGCCACACCCACACACTACAGCCACACACCCACACGCACTACAGCCACACACCCACCCACACACTACAGCCACACACCCACGCGCACTACAGCCACACACACGCACGCACGCACTACAGCCACACACGCACACACTACAGCCACACACACGCACGCACGCACTACAGCCACACACACGCACGCACGCACACACCCACGCACTACAGCCACACACCCACGCGCACTACAGCCACACACGCACACACTACAGCCACACACACGCACACACGCACTACAGCCGCACGCACGCACACACCCACGCACTACAGCCACATACCCACACGCACGCACACACTACACACCCACGCACTACAGCCACACACCCACACGCACGCACACACTACAGCCACACACACGCACACACTACAGCCACACACACACGCACTACAGAGTCTTGGGGCACCTCACCCCGTGTTCATACGAGCAAGAGACAACAAAAGTTACAGGTTACCATAGAGCCACACTTCCATTTGAGATGTTTCTCAATTTTATGCAGACTAGTCATGACGCGATAAAGCGACAAATCCAAATGATTGAATTCTCGACTTTCCCAACTTCCCACCTGCGCTTGGTTTCCGTTCAGTTGTGTTTGATGCACAAGAACTGCCTTTCCATCTTTCCCCGGGTTTTATTACAATACAAAGACACATTTTAAACAACAGTAACAGTGATTTTGTATAATTTATAAAGTAGCTTGTATACAATTTGGCGACGACTATTTCTTATTGGCACTTAAAAAATTCAAACAAACGCTGCCTCTCGCTTCTATGTTGCCTTTAAAGCTACGCCCCCCCCCCCAAAAAAAACACATGCACTCGTGCTGCTAGGCTAAGACGCCTGAACGCTAGTGCAAGAGGCGGAGCCTTGTGCTGATTGGTTGGATGTTGGTGGTACACATCATTAGTGTTTTTTTTTTCTTTCTCCCGTTTCCAGAATCTGGGGTGCCACAGAGACCAGAGGTTCTCCTCTGAGCAGATGTTTTAGGACAGCTGCCTGGATGAGAGGAGAAGTTCGCCACATATTACAGGAAGTGCTCCGACATAGGAACCATAAGTGATAGCGTTAGCGATCGCTACACGTCCACGAGAGTTAGACAGGAAGCACGAGATTAAATTTAAATCTTGAAATGTACCGCTCTTAGCAGGGAGGCAGTTCCTGAACTGATGCATTCTGGGAAGTGTAAGGTTATCTGACCTGGTGAAATGCCACGGCGAATTAGCAGAACATGGCAAAATCATGACGATGGCTCAGTGCATTTTTAAAATTTAGATTTTCAGTTTATCCATTGATTCAGTACTTCACTAGACCCTGGCCCCCCGAACACACACACACACAGCAATTCTGCCTTTCCATATTGCTACTGAACATTGGCTTTACTTCTTCATCTGTTGTATTTGAAGCATTCTAATAGTTTGTCTGTTTGAGTGTGCTGTATGAAGCAGTGCTCAGGCTGTAAAGAGTAAAATTGTGAGGCGTTGTCTTTTAAAGTCGTTAGAGGGTCGAGTGAGGGAGTCACTTTGCCGTGGGTCAGTGGTTTGAGAAGACTGTTAAAGAGGACTGCTTGTCTTTTACACCTTGTTTATTTGATTCTCTCACCCCTTTTTTTTTTTTCTTCAAAAGCTAAGATTGGTTTGACGCGTACACAGCTCGCCTGCGCTGCTTTTCATAATGCACCTCAGGTAACCTCTCCATATTACTCTCTCTCTTTCTCTCTCTCTCTCTCCTCTGTTCATCCTGGTGCCAATGAAACTCTAGCTGATCTCGCTCTCTTTTGATTTATTATTCATTTTTTCTGCACATGAAGGTCATTCATATTCCTTATATGACACTATACCTCTCTCTCTCTCTCTCTCTCTCTCTCTCTTTCCTCCCCATATGGAAACACTACATCAGTATTCAGGGACTCAGCACGATGCGTTTGCAAAACTACAGCTATTATGCAATCATACCAGGTGCAGCAGCAACTTCTGTAACTGTAGCAACTCGACTCGGGCTGCTTTTGGTTATTATTTATTTTCACGCTTAAGTGGACGGGTGCCAACTCTTTAAAGCAACACATTAAATACACAACGCAGCTGATCTTCACATGACGACAAACATACAAAAACACACACACACACTACTGTTTCTCATCACACCATGTATGGTATTGCAGAGGAAGGGGGAGGGGGTGCTTTAGTGATATTGCGTCATGTGCGTATGTATATGTGTGTGATTTTGTAACCTGTTTGAGGAACAGGAGTGTATAGATGTTATCGTGCTGTGAAAATACAGAAAACCCACACATTAGCTGGGCAGGCCGATTGTCAGGGGTGGGATGTGGGCGGGGTTATGGGGTATGAAAGGGGGGTTAAACTGTAAGTGTGTAACAATAATAACACACTTTCACCTTCAGCCAAGCCTGCTAGTGGTTCTTCTTTTTTTTTTTTTTTTTGAACAAACGTGGCCGAGCTGCGCGAGTGTCACGCAGGCCTCCTGAAGCTGCACATAGCTGTAAATACAGTGTGAATGTATGTATGTAGATTACCAGTATAGCATGAAGTTCAAAGGTAATCACGAAGCAAAAAAAAAGTCCTTTTTAAAAAAAGAAGAAAAAAAAAAAAAGTACCTATTCCATAGTGAGATGTTTTATATATATATAACTAGATTTGGGTCGTATTAATTTATGTCAAGCCCCGAAACAAAGTCACTTAAAACCCCGCTGTGAATCATGGGATTTTATTTTGTTTATATTTTGTCTTTATATATATATATAAAATCTTTTCTCAAATCAGATGAAATCGCATCTAAAGGCGCCAGTCTTGCTTTGCCTTGGCACGTCCTGGGCCACAACTATTCTGAGCACGTTGACGTACATCCAAAATCTACCACACTAGACAGGGCGTGAGCTAATTGCTCACTTACACTCTATGTAGTGCACTAGGATTGCACAATATGGACAAAAATGGCATATTGCGATAATGTTCGCCTTGCAACGTAGTAAAACAAACGGGCAAACCTGTGATTGGCCACGGTTAAAGATCAGCCTGCATTAAAGGTGCAGTTTGTAATGTTTGAAAGTGTTTCTAGACCTGTAATAATCATATCGTTACAGAGATGCCTTTGAAAAACTGAGTGTCAATTTTGCCATAAACAGAAGCTTGAAATGAAGAAACTACCCAGATCCATTTGATGGTTTTCTGGCCCAGAAATTAGCTCACCTCCCAGCTGTAACAGAGCTTCTCCGCTCCCCATTTCCTCAAAAAGCCAAAGCAGGGCTGGGGTTGGTTAGGGGAAAGGGGTAAGGCATCTTGATGTTTTCATTGCAATTGTGATTCACCATGCAGGCAGCAGGGGGTGCTAAAATTACAAACTGCTCCTTTAATTGAACTAAAACGACTTGTTTCTTTGCCAATGGCACGGTTTACCGAAACCTGAGGTTGTCCACAAGAACAACTCATTTGCATATTGCAGGCTTCTGCGGTATCAATATTGCGATAAGCGATTAAAAACCATATATTGTGCAGCCCTGTCGTGCACGGTATGTAGATTAATTTGGATCAGTGTTCCGGCCCGTGTTCATGTTGCACCATGGAGTGAGATAGTTGGTGGAAGAAAAAAAAAAAAAGAAGCAGCAAAACTGATCATGAACTCTGCCATGAGATTAGCCAGCAGTGTTTTTATTTTCAAAACCCAAACGCATTACCTCTGTGAAGGAGCCCAGCTCTCTCTCTCGCCGTCTCAGCCTCTGATCTGGGAACAGGCCTTGAAGGAGTGCTTGTTAAATACTGTACAGCTGAAATGTATGCTCTTCCCTTCAATAAAGTGACTGCTCTGTTCGACCTGCCGCTCCTGTGCTGTTTGCTGATCTCAGACCTGTTCGTGATCATCTTGCTTTCCACGTGTCAGTCAACTGATTTTAAGACGAGGTGAAACGGAAATTATATTTCTTTCTTTTCCGCAACGTGGCGTATTTGTCCGGGCGGGAGTTTTCTTTATTTTTTATTTGATTGGCTTGTGAGTTCATCGGTTTCGCTTCAAGCGCAAGCTAACGGGGTTTGGGGAGTCGGTCGCAGTTCTACCGTGATGTAATCAATAATAATTGCTGCATTTTAGTGAAAGATTACGGACAAAGAAGAATTTAGTCTTTTAAGTGATTAGTGCAGATGGATCAGTGCAACAATCTGATCACGAGCTAACAAGGAAGGGGGAAAAAAAAGGTCAGTTTTGAATATAGTCGGGTCCAGAAGTGCGAGTCCTTTACCAGACATGTTTCTTAAACATGACATCATTCTTTACCAATATTAATAAAAAAAATTAAAAAAACAGCATCACACATGGAGGATTGTACTAATTGAGTCACTATCACATGTTGGTTACTAAGAGACGACAACAATTGTGTTAGGACTGTACGCCTGTTTGGCGTTGCTAAAAATTGTTGCAATGCGTGCACGGGATATTCAGATATATTCCAATGTCATGAGCCGTCTCAGCTGTAAATGATGTCGTCTCGGATAATAAGTATCAGTGGAGCAAATTGTTTTTACTAGTTTTATTTAATAACTAATAAATGATGAATTCTTGATTATAAACTCAGACCCTACTGTAGGTTATAAATAAGAAAATAACTCTTAAGGTCAACTATTACTGAACTGTAACGAGCAGTACACCGTTAAATCACAGTTTCTAAGTAAATATAAATCATTTCATAACTCAAGTTTTTTTTTTTTTATCTGACGAACTGACTGCAGTGCCTGAATGTTTGACTTTTACCAATAACTCCAATCGAACGGTCTCTGTCTGTCAGCTGATTACAGCAATGCCTGTTCTTTATAGTCAGGACTGAGTTACTGTTGAACCATTCAGTTTCCTTGTCTGCCCTCAACCCTACAGCTCTCTAATTAACTTTGACCTTAGACCTAGAGCCACATCCTTGACTTTACCCTTCCCCCTAAACATTCGCTCTATTCCCCCAGCACACCAATTATAGTCCCACACTTTATTCTATCCTGATGTGCAGCCGGGCAGATGAATGCATGGCCGCTATAAAATCTCGATGTACTTCCGTTAATTAACGTCCACAGGTTTCTTATTAACACCCAGCCCACATGTACTTTCATTCTATTCCAGCTACAATCACCCCCGAGACGGTAAATCATCAGCATCCTTTAAATGTGTCATTATAAAACTTATTTAAAAAATAGTCTGAGTACAATAATAAATCGTTTTTTTTTATATAAAACAAAAAGAATCTACTGACCAAGAAATGACTAAAAATGGCCTAGAAACATCACACCTTTAACTTTATAATCTATGAATATGCAAATGTGATTAAAACGCCCCCCCCCCCCCCCCCCT
>JAOUQW010000011.1:4459724-4495829 GCA_028565825.1 Olivaichthys viedmensis
ATTGGCTATTGTGTGTAGATGTTTGAGGCAAAAAATGAACTCCATCTACTGTAGAATAAGTCTGTAATGTAATGAAATGTGGAGAAGGAGAAAGGGGTGTGCAGACTTTCCGGCTTGACTGTATCAACTGAAGTCCAGTACCAAACAACAACAAAAAATACTTCCAGAAATGGAGCTACAATCTTTTTTTATTGTGCAGTTCAGGCTTTTCGATTCGCATTGCATGCCACTCATAACCATCATAAATTCATTTAGAGTGGCACATAACTTCTGTGCTTTCTCGCCATGAGCAAATATATTGTGCAAAAGTCTATAAATAAAGTTTATTAGCCCAAAGAAATAAGATTAGTGTGTGCAAAGACGCTTTCCGCACACCAGGTTTAAAAAGGAGAGGTGCCGGTTACCGCTTCTATGAGCTTTTAATTGTACTACTAGTACAGCGCACCATCACTTTGCATTTAAACAAAGACTCGAAGGAGACCACATAAACTGGGTTACACAGCTAACAGCCAAAGACTTGCTGCCGTTAAGTTTTGTCGAGGGCGCAAACACTCTGGGTTATAGAAAGCCGAGATCAGCCAGCCAGCCGGCCGGGATTATAGGACTCGCTCATTTTGTCTGTCGTGTGTTTGAGCTCTGACAATGACTAAAGTGCACATCTCTATCTTATTCCAGCAATACCTATCTTGTACACCACCCCACAGTGATTACGTCAAGGAGTTTAGCAGCCGGTGACGCAAACAGTGTTTGACCAAGGGGGCGTGACAACAGGAAAAAGGTCGCCAGAGTTGCTCGTTACGTCCAGCTGATTACTCGTATTGGGCAGGGTTCTGTGGTAAAAGTTTGACTTTAGCATGGATACGGTCACATACAGTTGTAAGAGACTTGATGGCCAAAGAAGTGGCACAAGCTCATGTGGGATTGATTTCAAAAGACCGAATAGGTGCTGGGACCTGACCTGGGATCAGGTCACCCACAAATGTATGGCATGTTACAAAATGTAGGCAGAAAAAATCAGCTTTGTCCTAAATGGGAGTACACAGCTTTTCTGGTGGAACTCCAAAGGAGTGGCTGAGTGAACATTTTAAAACTGCTTAAATGATTCTAAACCTTTTGTACTACTGCCTTGAGACCTTTCTGCCTCTTTTCTGGCAAGGATAACACGCAGCCTCTCAACAATGTGTACGCACACACACTCTTGACACACTTTATGGCTTCACGCCACACACACCCAACCCAATCCCCCAGCCCCATTAAATCATGGTCCTCCTCTTTACAGTGTGTGTGTGTGTGTTGTTGTGTGTGGTGTTGTGCAGTAGTGGGAAGAGGAGGGGTTGCCGTCTGAATCAAACAGCGGACAGCCCCACCAATCATCCCGCCACGGTTCCCATGGCAACCTACCCGGCAACCAGCAGCATCAGTAGATCATACGTGCTGTCCGTACCGGGCGAGCCCTCGAGCTCAGCGGGCCGGCTGCTATCATTCTTATACACTTAGTATACACCACAACAACTCCTTACTGCCACTGTAGACTACTGCGTACACACTACATTGCTGCACTGCACTTTACTGCAAGATAACACAATACCCATTACTGCTGCCTGCCTACACACACTACACGGAGTTGCCGGCTTATTTAGTATGCCTATCTAGTAGTGCGTTTTGCCTCCTTTGGCCTTCAGGACAGCATGAAATGGGCATGAATTCAACGAGATGCTGGATGCGATGTGCCGGAAAGTTGTAGTTGAGGCAAATTGTATGACTGCATAGTCTTCCTGCAAACAGCTCTTTCCACCTCATCCCAAAGATGCTTGATGGGGCCGAGGTCCGGGGACTGTGCAGGCCACTGAAGCAATGAAAACTCACTGTCTTGTTCATGAAACCATTCAATGATGATACAAACCTTGTGACATGCAGCATGTCAATCTGAGTGTGGATAAGATGTAGCCATGAAGAAATGAACTTAGTTAGTGGTGGTCCAGCGGTTAAGGCTCTGGGATACTGATCGGAAGATTGTGAGTTCGAATCCTGGTTCCGCCAAGTTGCCACTGTTGGGTCCAAGACCCGTAACCTTCAACTGCTCAGCTCAATTATAAAGTTGCTTTGGATAAAAGTGTCTGCCAAATGAGTAAATGTAGTCAGCAATAATGTTCAGATACGCCATCAGGGGTCTGTATGTGTGCCAGGAAACCATCACACTGCACCCTGTGGCTGGTACTGTTGAAGCCAAGTGAAATGGCTCCATGGACTCGTTGCTTGTGACAAATTATGCTTCTTCCATCAGCGTGATCCAAAAAGAACCTGGATTTGCCAGACCAAGTAACGTCCCCCCCACACACACTTATCAATGGTCCAGTTTTGACGCCCCACTGCCGACTAGAGATGCGCCTTCTTGTTCTTTGCTGACAACATGGTCTCCGGCGGTTGGAACCCACTCAAGACAATGTCAGATGCCGAAGGTCAAAGTCTGATAAGCAGTGCGTTCTGAGGTGACCTTCTGCGCACCAATGCCGAATTCAAATGTGATTTGCCCGTCTGCTTGCACCGTTCTTGCCATTCTCTTTTGACCCTTTTGTTTTCATCCACATTATCACTGATCACTGGTAGTCTTTGCTTTTTGCACTATACTCTGTGAAAAAGGGTTGTGCACAGGACAACAGCTGCTTGGGAGATGGAACTGGCACACCTAGCGCCAACTATCGTGCCATGTTGAAAATAAGCCAGGTTACTTGTTTTGGCCACTCAAGCGCTCTCTTAAACCCTAACTCATGCTAGAAATGCTGGTAAGCCTGATGCCACACACTGCAGTCACATGATGTATGACTTGTTGGCATGTATAATTTGCATGAGGGGGGGGGTTTACCTAATAGACTGGCAACTTAATACACAATGCTGTCTACTTTAACTGCAACAGATGTTATAGCTGGTAAACACAAAAATTGCCATGGCAGTTGATCTTCATGACCAGCAGTGAGAAATATTAATTTATTAACTCTACATAACTGCTACATGTTTTATGTTTGACTACATGTTGCTGCTTTTTAAAAAATTTGTTCTGTACTACATCCACAATTCGTCACCGTCCTATACTTACTGGTGTATAGCATGGCGAGTTACACAGTTCCTCTGTTCTGCTTTGTCGACTGATTTCTGCAGTTATTTAGAAAAATCAAAACAGCGTTCTTCCATGAGTTGCTTGCAATAACATGTTTCTACCAGAGATGTCTCCAAATCCCCAGAAGTTACATACTTTTGCTTTAAAACAGGGCTTTTCAATTTCTCAAACTCAAATAGGTAAACAGCAGAAACTCACAAAATCTTAATAATATAGATATCGAATACATTTAACTTATTTATTAAATAAAATCAATAAAATGTATAAACTTTCTTTTATAGTGCTGTCAGTCTGTGTTGTGCAGTTTATAAAGAGAAGTGCAAGCCTGTTCCTTTTACCCACCACCCATTGCGCTTTTAGAGCTGGGACTGCACACATGATTGGCTCCCTGCCTCAGTGACATGGCAGATGGAACGAAACTTTTAGGAAATGATCAAACACAAAAATACTTTTAATAGGTGTTGTAAATAAGCCAATGAAAACCGAATTCTGTGCATTTTGAGGATTATACGGAACATTTATGACTTTTTCAAACCAGATTACTCGCTGATCATTTGCACAACGACAATGTGATTCTTATGATTCTTATGTTTGAAGTGACCGTTCGTGAACTGCTCATGAACCTGGGAACCATACATTATTCAGAGTCATTTGAGAATGATGTGATGTAAACCGTTTTAAATAACGGCCTTTACCTTCGTTTGTTTCTCGATGCAAACGCAGACTAAAATTCACAAGTGTTTTACCAAATCAGTAATGTTAGTCCACATATGTGAGGTTTCTTTGATGTCATATTAGCTACTAATAGTATATGACTTCATCCTTATTCGTCAGTGCAAACATCTTGGCAGACAATCACACAGAAATAACAATAGGCGCAGTGTTGGAATAATTTCTTGCAGTCCATTTTGAGATCAATATTTTGCAGGTTATAATTAGTCCTATAACGAAGTAGCAAGACCCTCAATGCCTTGGACGAATTCCTGTTTTTTGCAATAACGGAAAGATTGTTTCTTGCTAATTTAATGTCTGATGTTTGCACACTTGTGACTGTTCACTGTGGGAAACTGTAGAAAACCTAAGCCTACTTTACCTTAACTTAAAGGTCATGAAGCGAATTATTAGTGCTCCATCGCCGTACAGTACGTTTGGTTCTTCAAAATTGCATCACATTCGTGAATACAGTCATTCTATATAACATTTAAAGAGGCACTATCTGTGCTTTTATTCCACCGATGCCGATAATTTAGTGGAATCTTTGACCTCTGTGACGTTTGCCTGCCATATAGAAAGAAATTAAGTAAAACCATTCGTGTTAGTTTGTGTTTATTTGTGCCATAAAAATTGTATTATAGCGTTATATATCAATAAGTCAGTGGCCGAGAGTGAGGTCACAGTGAATTGAATGGGTAATATTTAAAAAAAATTAAAGAGGCACAAACTATTTTTGTATAGAACAAATCGGCACAAAATGATACTAATCTGGTTAGATGTGGTCAGAGCATGAGAGTGATACTAATCTGGTTAGATGTGGTCAGAGCACATGAATGATACTAATCTGGTTAGATGTGGTCAGAGCATGAGAGCGATACTAATCTGGTTAGATGTGGTCAGAGCATGAGAGCGATACTAATCTGGTTAGATGTGGTCAGAGCATGAGAGTGATACTAATCTGGTTAGATGTGGTCAGAGCACATGAGCGATACTAATCTGGTTAGATGTGGTCAGAGCACATGAGCGATACTAATCTGGTTAGATGTGGTCAGAGCATATGAGCGATACTAATCTGGTTAGATGTGGTCCGAGCATATGAGCGATACTAATCTGGTTAGATGTGGTCAGAGCATGAGAGTGATACTAATCTGGTTAGATGTGGTCAGAGCATGAGAGCGATACTAATCTGGTTAGATGTGGTCAGAGCACATGAGCGATACTAATCTGGTTAGATGTGGTCAGAGCACATGAATGATACTAATCTGGTTAGATGTGGTCAGAGCATGAGAGTGATACTAATCTGGTTAGATGTGGTCAGAGCATAAGAGTGATACTAATCTGGTTAGATGTGGTCAGAGCATGAGAGTGATACTAATCTGGTTAGATGTGGTCAGAGCACATAAGCGATACTAATTTGGTTAGAGTTTTGGTTTTGAGTGAAATGGGGTTTTAATGCACAGTGACGTCACTCTCAGCCATAGACTGGCATTGAAATGTAGCCGTGAAAATGTCTCAAAAACCAAACCGGCACAATGTTTTTTACGACAAACGAATGGCAGGTTTTGTTCAATTTCTTCTTAGATAGGGTGCCAACTTTACGGAGGGGAATCTTCAGCCGATTTGATCAGCAAGACAACAAATTTGTTGCGCACCATTACATATATACACGCACTGAGGGAGGGTATACTAAGTGACTGTGTGCTAGGCACAGGTGTTGGTGTTGAGTCATCGACAAGCTGAAAGAAATGATGAAAACACACAGCACAAGGCCTAGTTCAAGGCCTCCCACCGCCTCTACCATTTTCGATTTTTTCATACTGTGAATGTGTGTAAATGTGAGTAGACTATGCATATTGAGCAACTGCTTTTCTTTACAAATTTCCTCTTGGTGTGATCAGATATGTTAAGGAGCGACTCGGTTTTGAGCGACTTCAGTCCATCGTTGCAATATGTGGACCTTTCATATCGTGCGAAAGTAAACAGGCTGCGGTGTGTTCTCAGTCATGAGTGCAACCAGATCTTATTCACCGCCCACGTACCACGAGTCAGTCGGACGTAGTACCAAAAATGAATGAGATTTTTCATTTTAGAGTTGTACATTAGAGCCTTTCATTTGGCTAATGTCAGGGTGAGAAATGATATTTGCTCAGGTCCATCACACAATGCTGCGTTTCTCTCCGAGGCGTCCTGCTCTTTAAGACGTCAAAGCCTATTAAAACGGCAGTCATAATGCTGAGTCAGCATCCTGCGTTATCAAGGGGATGGGGGACTGCTGAGTCATGTGGACAATATTTCCAAATGCTGTCTTTATGTGCGAACACTTGGTATTGTAGAGTGATGGGAAAGCTTTGGTCCATGTGGCACTTCAGCGCTGTTAGGAATTGATCAAGATTAAACACAGAGCTATGTTTTTGTTTACTAATCTTCAGTGCATCATGTTGTGTAGGGTACATTTTTTAGCAATTAATGAAAGATTTTTTTTTTGAATATCAGCGGTTTAATAAAGTGAAATTAGGATTTGCTGCTGGGGTGGTTTTTGGTGCAAAGGACATCAAACATTCCTAAAATGTATTGTGTTGTCTCAAAATGTATGCTAAAGGTCTAGGGGTTGGTGAAAGGCTTGGGAAAGTTGTATTCTCTCATGTATGGCAATGGTTCTCTCAGATTATCTCTTTTTGGCTCATAATAATGATGTGCACCTTTAACTATGAGGCTTTTTTATATACAAAATGATCAGATAACTGCCAAAAAAAATGGCAATAATTAAATCACTGTGTTTACATATCCAGGTAATCCAATAATGACAAAACTCAGGGCCTCCATGAGTCGGTCAGTAATTGGATTTTTCATTGTAGCATCGCTGCAAATAGCAACTATTAGTTTAATTACATTTTCCAGTAGCAAGGTGGTAGCATCACTACTTTTAATCGGATACTTTTAATCGAGTAGATCGCAAGTAGTTAAAAATATTTCATAAACTCTTTACCATAAGCATTGTGTACATACACATAGATATATCTTTTTATTTTAATCCATCATGTTATACATTTCTTGTTAATATGGTAACTGCCGAAATTAAACGACTGGATTATCGGTGTGCATGTAAATGCACTCTGTGAGTAATTCTGAGGTACTTGGAAAAATGGAGTTTTAAACTATTGAGGGCGTAGTAAATGGTTCCGCCATAGTGCTGGCAGAACGTGCGAATGAAAAACTACAAGTTTGGTTACAAGTTAGCATGAACTCCTTTGTATAAGTCTGACTAGCCTCCATTAGTGTTCATTTATTCATTATTAACATTTGTTTGGGTGAAGTTCACCATTGATCTCTTACGGGGTGGGCAGGTGTTGGCCATATATACAGCGATTTAGAGAGAGATGCACTCACCTACCATGCCATCTGGCAGCCTAACCCTCTTTATTCAGAGAGAAAGAAAGAGGCAGAGAGAGAGAGAGCATCAGCCAGCATGGGAAAGGAAGACAGAGGTAGAGAAAGGAAGACATGCTGAGAGAAAGCCAGAGAGAGCACAGCAGACTCTGTGCCATCTGGAGAGCGGAGGGCCTATCACACCAGCCGTAACTGTAAGCACTGAGAGCGCCCTCTATGGGTCAGTGTTCACTTTGACATTGCAATCAGCACAACATGTAATTCCATCTTCCTTGGCTTTTGTTGGGTTGGGCTGCTACAGTTCGAGCACTTGTACTTTTATTTTTGCTCTTTTCTACTGAACAGGAACAATAATACTGATACTGTTTCTACTAAATATAAGGGCTGTTACACAGAATACAGGTGATGAGGCGCATGGCTGCCACATGCTCTTAGGCGAGCCTGAAATATAAACAACCTCTTTGTCAGACATTTTAACAGTTAATGGCAAAGAAACTAAACTATGAAGTTGCTTTGTTTGAAATTCTCTTCTGCTTTCAAAGTAAGGTACCTTGGGATACTTGAATCCATTTGGAGTAGTGTTAATGAAGGAATTGGTGGTCACGATGATCTAAAGCTTAATGAACAGATGTTAGAAGTGAAAGTATTTTATACAATCTAAATTCTCAACTTGTATCTTGGGACTGAATCCTAGCATTTTATTGCCATCTTATTTTTAGTTTGACACTGTATTATTGTATTAGTGTGGTTGCCAGCCCTGGTACTAGAGTAGCCCTGCATAGTTTGGTGTCTTCTCTGCTCTGAAACGCCTGATCCAAGTAATCAGCTCATTAACAAGCCCTTCCTGAGTCGACGTGGGTTTGGTAGAGCAGGGAAAACACTCCAGGATCAGGTTTGGGAACCACTGCCTTATTCACTAAACACACTGCTGTCCCCCAGCACCCACCTGGACTAATCAAGACCCTTCCCAACACCCCTTTGACCATCACTGCACACCTGCACTTTAAAATTAGAGCATTATCTCGTGGACTGTATTATGCCCTCAGAGATAATGCCATTATGCTGGTACTGGACACTTTCCCCCTGGACAGTTTTTCCAGTTAAATTTACAGTTGACAGACAATTGTTTTGCACTGGTTCTAGTAATGTGCTGCTATGACTATACAACTGCACATCTATGTTTCCCTCTTTCCCAGCTATACCATACAAATTCCACCCAATATTGTTCTGTTCCGTCGAGTCAGCGTGGACTGTCCTGTGTATTTATTGTCCTGCGTATTTATTGTAAATTTTGCACTCGTCCTCACTGTTGTGTATTTCCACTTTATGTAGTTTTGTGTACCGTGCTGCTGTGTGCTGTACCATGGTCATGTAGAAATGACATTTCGTTCCAATGTATACAAGTTATATGGAGGAATGACAATAAAACCCACTTGAACGTCTTCCTTTATTCCTTACAGGCAATGCTTCATCGCTGAACTGCAGTATAGGTAATCCTCAGATGGGCAGCATCATGAGCGGGACTGGACATATGTACCAGCTGCGTCCAGCACTCCAGAGCATGCATAGGGTCTCCCCATACCAGGCCCAGGGGCACCCCTATTCAGAAACAACTTTTCCTGAGAATAATGCCCCTAACTCCAACATGGGCTGTCTGTACCAGGACTACCAGGTGGGCCCCATAAGTCTGAGTAAGATTACTGATCTGGCATAAGCTCCACCATTTGTATTATCTAACAGCATATTAAATATACAAAAAGCATTCTTAAATCAGCAGTCTTACTCTTTGAGAAGTTTTATACCCCATTTGACAACATGTAGAGATGCCTCAATAAGATACTCAGTATTGGTATTGGACCGCTATTGGCCTAAAATAGTTGGAATCAGATTAGATGTGCCATATTTTTGCGATCTAGTCCACTGCCGTATGTATTATATGTCCCATGGGCCTGTGTGATGTCGACTGACGCAACAAGGAATCTCGCCCATGGACGTGGGACATGCCTGCGATGTTTCGCATAACTTGGCAACACAAGCTTGCAGAGAGCCAGCTTGCTTACTGTGAGGACACACAAGTATTAGGTATCAGCCGATACTCGGAGCTTAGTGTCGGTGTTTTAAAATGGAAAAAACAGGATCAGTGCACCCTTAATAACCTGCATGCTGCAAGTAATTATAACCTTAATGTTATTAACCGTTGACTCCTCTGTTCCAGGGATGCAACACCCCGGTCTCCCATACCCAGATAAACGCTCAGCCTGGCGTGACATCACTTCCTGCTGAGCCAGGAATGTTCCAGGAAGGTCAGCAGGAGCGGCAGGGGCAGAACGAGGTCGCGATAGCAGCAGGCGCTGGAGGACAGGGGTCAGAGCAGTTGCCGGGTGCTCGCACGGAGGCGGTGAATGCCATCTACCGGACAGCAGTAGACACGGCCAGTAAAGGCATGCAAGTGGGTATCATCACGACAACGGCTGGCAGTAGTGGAATGCAGGCCAGCCCTGTGCCCGCACTCAGAGCCATGACCGCCTTCACTGCCTCCATCGGAGAACCACGCGGCTTGCCGCATGCCGTCAACGTTGTCATCCATGGGCCGCGTGGGCACGAGGGCACGGCCGTGCTGGCACAGCCCTGCGCTCGGCCTCCGCCCCCTACGGTGCCGGCTCCTCGAAACAACCGTGCCCGCAGGAGCTCAGAGCAGGGCAAGCGCACTCCCGACAGCACGGACACACACGACTACTTCCGCTCGCCCGGGCAGCAGTGGGAGGAGCCGGGTCACGCCCACTGGAGAGGTGAGGAGTTTCTGGAATGTTCAGCGCAGGTGCGCAGCAGCCCGTGCAGTGACGGTGGGGAGAGAGCAGCGAGTGGCACAGAAACAAGCCTGCAGTGCCATGAGCCGTCTGAGCCGGTGAGCGATGGAAATTCTGGAAACTTCCGCTACAACCAGCTTCCCCTCCACGTCAATTTCAAAGAGCGGTTGGAGCAGACAGTGGAGCGGTGCGC
Source organism: Olivaichthys viedmensis (assembly GCA_028565825.1). NCBI lineage: Eukaryota > Metazoa > Chordata > Actinopteri > Siluriformes > Diplomystidae > Olivaichthys > Olivaichthys viedmensis. The sequence continues at coordinate 4,469,941 of JAOUQW010000011.1, forward strand.
TCACCTAAATGGCGGCCTACCTCTGTGCGCACGAGGCGGCTATAACGAACCGCTTACGGGCGACGACCAGTCACCCAGCTCCTCCACCAGCTTGGAGGGACCGCTGCTGAAGGACTATGCCCACTTCAATGGGCACTTTAATGGGCACTGTGCGCCCAGCCCCTCTGATACCAAGAGCCTGAGCAGCGAAGAGGAGTTGCGCCATCCGGACTCGCCCTCTACCGAACTTCTGCACTACCGGCCAAGAGGCTTCAACGTGGGCGAACTTGTCTGGCCAATTAAGGGTTTCCCTCACTGGCCCAACAAACTGGTAGGAGAGGAACACGGCCACAACCCCAGCATGCAACTGTCCGACCAGGCCAAGGTAATACCACCACTTAAAGCAACAGTTAGTCCAAAACTGCAAGTATGGCTTAACGGGCCACGAAAGACAGCTAATGATGAAACAAGTTAGCATAATACTGTCTGCGTAGTTCCACTGGCCTTATGCTAGCTTATTATACTAGCTTCATTCTTAATTAGCGATGTTAGGGTTTTACCTTGAATTATTCTTTTCAGGCTTATGTCTTGTAATTTAAGAAAACTGAGGGAATGTGGGATGCACATTTTAAGTTAAATGTAGACAACGTAATGTTGACACAATTTGCTTGCAAGTTGCATACAATCAATCATATGTTAGTCACACATTATATACCTTACTACCATTATGTAATATGTAATAACCTTCTTAATAATTCATTTAAAGGAACAGTTGGACTAAAAAATGACATTTACACAAACATTTGGAACAAAAGTTCTCCCCTTTGGTTTTGCACTGGAGCAACAAGGCTAATGTAGTTAACAAGTATGGGAAGGTAATAGTTCATAAAATAGCAAAATATTTCAAGAATAATAAATTTTAAAAAAAATTATAAATTAAATATTCAAATCAAATTGGAAATACATTTAAATCACTTCTAATGTATAATTGTGCCTTCAAACTTTGGGCCACGCCTCCTACCAGAGTCTGATGCTTGCTTGGAATGATGGCAAACTGTGTTGAGAAAGCAAGTAGTTCTGGATTAAAGATGGCTACTACAGCTGCTTTTAGCAGATGCCATGTGACATCCTTTTGTCCATTTTTATAGATAATAGCATGTCATACAGTATCATACAGTTCAGCTCCAATATAAACAATGACTTTTGAGGAAAGTGTGATGATTTCGGCATGCAGTTTGCACGATGCTAAGCTGGCGGCGCTAAGCTTCCCTTTAGCCACGCAGCAGCGCAACTTAAGGTGAAGAAAATATTGTTAAAATTGTATTTTTTGCGACTCATCTACCTGTTGTACCGTCTTGAAGCGTGTTATCCTCGGGGTCTGTTGGTTTTAAATGGTTGTGAAGGTTCAGTATAATCACTTTTTTAAAAATATATATATAATAAATTAAGACCTACTAAGACACTCAAGCGTATTAACCTGACTCACATCCAGGGCATTTGGGAACAATGTAGCTTGGGTACAAGGCACTTTGTTAGCCTTCACCTCCTAGGATTGGGAGTCAGGAGTGACTCGGTCTAATACTAGGAGAAAATGTAAAAACATTATTAAATGTCACTTAGGTGGAGCCCGAGAAGCTGAAAACACTAACACAGGACCTGGAGGTGCTGGAGAGGGCTGCCAAAAGGAACAGAAAGTAAGTGTCATCCTTGTGGTATGTGCATCCATGCCTGTGACCATCCTCTCAAATTATAGCATGTAAACATACACAGAGTTGTCCAGTCATTGGGCGTTTTTTCAGGTGCACAATTAGACTGTAGCCCATTTGTTGCTATGCACAATTTGTCAGCCCCCCTCTACCCCACGCATCAATGGAAAGGGACCACTGCTGATCAGATGTTATTTAGGTGTGGCTCATTCTCAGTCCAGCAGTGGTGCTGGAATAGTAGTGGCATGGTAGCAGGTGTGGTGATTTGTATGAGTGTATCAGGTGCCACAGTGTTGCTGTTTTTTTTTTTTTAAACATCTCAATGTTGGTGCTGGGTTGAGAAGCTGACACTCGAAGGCTTGAGGACAATTAACATAAATTGTGAATGAAAAATTAAAATGAGCTATAGTCTCCAACTGTATGCCTACAAGGTGCACCAACAAAGTAGGTGTGTCTAATAAAGTGGCCAGTAAGAAGACACAGTGTTTAAATAAAAATAAAAAAAACAGCAGCACTACCCTGGTCGGGAAAAGTATCTCATCAGCAGCACGGCCCCTTTTATTGATGGATGAGGTAGAAGGGGGCTGTCAAACTATTGATAGCAACAGATGGGCTACAGTTAGTAATTGTAGACCTGGTGCTAGTTTGCTGATGATGGCTGGAGAATTCTGGGCACTGTCCTACACCAGGACATCTGGTGGTTGAGAGAGGAACTGCAGCAGCTCTTCTGCTGATTCACTTCCACCACCCAGCATGAGATCAGTCTTGATTTAGCAGGTTTTCCACAGCTTGAAGTGCCAGCGTTTTTTTGGTTTTTTTTGCAGCCTGGTGGGTCAATATTGAGTCTCATCTCTCGTCTCAGTTTTTAATCTTCTCTTCTCCGTCTCCTTTTTCAGAGCTGGGAAATTAAATAATCATTTAGAAGCTGCTATCCAGGAAGCCATGAGTGAGCTGGACAAGATGTCAGGCACTGTGAGTAACTCGTATTCTCAGACAGCAACGTATTGTTGATTACATGGGGATTAGAGACGCACCGATACTACTGTGGTACTCGTACCAGGCGCCATGTTCCAGTGTTGACCGTGAACGACTGTTTAGCATAGCTTCTCAGGTTGTTAACATGAAAAGAAAAACCTTCCTCTTACATTTGCTCGGTAAAATTATAGACGCTACCCATGTACAGAAGTTCGCCTTAAGCAAATACACTTGCTGTAAACATTTATATGTTTGTACAGAATTATTACCTGTACTCAATTTTGAGCCTTTTTTAAAAATCTGAACAATAAGACAATAAGTTCTCGTGTTTGGAGAACTATTAGCGCCACAGAGCCCTAGCATTTATATTTTTTATTTTATTTTTAAATGGTGGCAGCTGATGTTTTAGAGAAGGCACTTATGTTCATTGCAGAATTAATCATAATAATAATAATAAATGTATTAGCTTTTTGTTGAAGCTAAACAATACTGTTGTGGCAAAGAATAAGCCTACATACACATTAATAAATCATTTACTTTTAAGCTGGAGGCTGCCTCTGTAATAGTGAACCTAAAACAGTGATAATTGTGTGTTTTTGTTCCACTGTTAATTATATGGAATTTTATTTCTTTGTTTTGCAGGTTCATCCAATGTCCTCAAGAGAGCGAGAACGGCAGATGAAACTTCCCAAACCCAAAAGGAGGAAGATCTCCAGATAACAGAGAGAGAAGTGACCAGAACCGAATCCAAAACACACACACACACTCATGCTCTCGCTCTGTCTTTCTCCCTGTTAAACTCTGACCTGGTGCTATATTATAGCAGATGGCTCGTCAAGGCCCCGCCCTCACAAAGTGACTGGCAGGTGCTGGATGAAGCCAATCAGAAATGGTGGCGATTTGACTACAACTCACTGAAGAACTATTTTTTTCTAGAATACAAAGAAAATATTAAAAAAATAAAATAATTAAAAAAATAATAAAAAAAAACAGAAGAAGAAAAAAAAAATTACTGCATTTAAGAGAATAGACAGTCCAAATATTTCTGATACATTTTCAATGTGTATATAGACAATACAGAAATTTCATGGTGAAATCTTGGGAAGAAATGTAAATATTGTACAATAATGCCATGTACAAGGAGACAATGCATACTTTATCTTCAGTTGTACAAAAAAACAAAACAAAACAAAAAAAGAGAAAGAAATCAAAGCAGAAAAAGTCTACCAATGTGCTGGTTTCTATTCAGTTCTCGGCCCATATGGCCCTGTGTGAATAGGACGAAATAGAAGAGTCAGTCGGATGCTTTTATGTGCTTCTTTTGGAGTGCGCGCACGTGTGTGTGTGTGTGCGTGTGTGTGTGTGTGTGTGTGTGTGTGTAGCTGTAACTGGCAGGAATGGAGACAACCCTAAACAATGTCATACACATGAGAGTGTAACAGAATGGATGTTCACAGCTGTGTGTGTGCGTGCGTGTGTGTGTGTGTAGAAGAGTGGACTTCACCAGCTAAACGGGATATGGGCTCCTGTAGTGTGGTCTTCCACCACTGAAACACTACCAGACCACATGTTGCTCAGTTCTCATCCTGGCCATATTTGCTGTCTTATGATATGGTTTTATTCCTCTCCTTTAGTGATGTGTGAGATTGGTAATGTTCCTACAACAGGACTCCATCTAACTGTGGAATTCCGAACATGAAACCACCGAGCATGTTAGTCCTCCAGCTTGAACCGGTCACCTTTTCCCAAATAGAAACGGCACGTGAAATGTGCAAACATGAAAAGTGTCATCAAGGACAGAAAAGAGGTGTAGTTTTGCAGTTTAGGGGCCTTATATTTTTGTTATAAATTATTTATGTACAGTATTCTGTATTTATTTTAGCTGTTCAATTGTACTTGGCAATAATGCAACCCTGAGCAAATGCTCTGTAAAGCCTTACATGTGTATGTATAAAGCCTATATCTATATGTATCACTCTTGCTCAAGAGATACAGCCTTCATATTCAGTATTATTCCTTTAACAGATGCCTATATTTTTGCCCCGTGCAGTGTCATGGCTTGTTATCGTCTTGTATAACGGTGTTACTGTTACTTTTTTTTTTTTTTCCGTTGCAGCAGTGAGGGTGAAGTTATTGGACAGTTTGATGAAACTCCCAGATGCCGGGAGACCTATCGTCCGTTCAGATTTCGCTTCTATAAAGAGAGGGCTGCGAATTATGGTTTTAATAGATATACGCAAAGTATTTTTCTTTACCTATGTCATATAACATCTGACCAGCAGAGGTCGGAGTAAAAGAGATTACTAGAAAGCCAGGGAGCTGTGTGTATGTAGAATGCGGTTAAAAAGGTACAAGGATGTAGGTTCAGTTGCATTAGCCAAATCCTAACCTTAGCCGTTATAAGAGAAAGGCACACCTGACCTCAAACCAGTGGAATCACTGTATGGTTGTGAAAGAGAAATGCAGTGAGTGGTGTAATGTCATACCTGAGATTTAGGCTTCTGAAGCCCTAACACTACAGGCTTATTCAAAACACTAATGAGAACAACGTGGTCATATTCGTTGTTACAGGCTAACTGGAAAACGCAAACATACAATTGACTTGAGTTAAAGGTGCAGTCACAACACTTTTTGTAATATTTGGCAACGTTCTCTTCAGATTTTGGCAACTGTCAATAAAATGCATGCTCTGAGAAGAAACCTGTGTCTCTGTGGCGCCCCAGGTTCTGTAAACAAAGAAAAAGCAAATGTGGCCCACCAACATCCAACCAATCAGCACGAGGTCATTCATATTGCCAATCAGTTCAGAAAGTTCCCCCTCTTGCACTGGCATTCAAGCCTACTGTTTTGGGGTGTGGCTTTGGGACAGGCTGCATTTGTTTGAATTTCAAAACAGCTGGCTTCCACCAAAATCACCGACTCTACCTTTAAGATGTAAGAATATGCATCGTTCAGAGGTTAAAAACAAGGAATCATGAACCACGGTAATAAAACGTTTATAAGAGTTAGCTGTCGAGCTCCATAACCCTGCAACAGGGAGTATGGCCAGGCCAGATGATGATGTATTGGTTGATAAAAAGAAAAAAGACTAGCTGAACATTTTTAGGATTTGAATGTTGTAATTGTGTGTTTGTGTGTGTGAGAGATACAGTTGAGAAATGTTCTTTTTCATTGCTGAGCAGTTGCATCTCTCAGAAACCGTAAACAAGATGGAGCGTTTTGTTCACGTCTGGAGTTTAGATTCCCACCTTTTAGTTTCTGCCGTTTTTGTTGTCTTTATAGGAAGTACACTACTACAAGTTTGAGTGCAATATAACAGAATATGGATCTAAAAGCAGCCATGTTGTGTCAACTGAATGTCCTCTACGTTTTCCTCGTGCAAGTGTTCACAAACTTTAAGCAAGCTGGAATCTCCCCGATGTCCCGGATCAACAGTCGAGGCCCTGGATTTGCTTCGCTTTAACTTTATTAGGATGCTTTACTAATCGTTTTTTCAAGCTGAAGTCCGTCCTGTGCATGTCCCAAGGTTCTGGTGAAGTCCACTCTGTGCTCTGTGCAATGGCATGGAGCGCAGAACACAGCCCTGTCCCTTACACTCGCAATGTTTCAAGGTCAAAACCAGTTTTGTGTTCAGGTGGTCAGTGTTGTCCACAGCTTTCTGCTTATCCATGTTTGCTCATGTTCTAACTTTTTTTCTTTCTTTTTCTTCTTGGTCTCTTTGCTTGCTCTTTATCCGATTGGTATGACCAACCTTTACGTCGTCAATATCGGAGGGGTTGGTTTTTTTTCCCTCCCCCCAACCAACATGTAACTAAGTATATATTTTCTCACCAATATATACTTTACAGCCGTTGACTTTGTAAAGTATGTTGTGCACTTGATTTGATTCGTTTCAGCTAGCTTTGATGCCGAGGTTAGGGAATAGTTTGTTGAAGTCCATAATTTCTTATTGCTCTTTTTGTTTGTTTGCTTTCGTTTGTTTTGTTTTTTTAGATTTTTATGGGTTGTCCTGAACAGCAGTTTTGTAAATATTGTGAACATTACAGGTCATACTGTGATGTAACATTGAAATAATGTTGCACCGATGTTTCAATTAAAAACTGATCACTCATACTTGAAATTCTTGTTGATGTAAAGTGTTGGGTTTTTGTTTTGTTTGTTTTTTCGCACTTTTCGCAAGATGCTGTTCCAGTCATGACTATCTTCAAAAACAGCAATATTACAGTCAGTGTTGCCAGGTTGAATGGATTTCCTATCAGAAATTGGTTATTTTGACTATTATTAGACGGGACTCGTAGAGCTAAATCCAAATATTATTTATTTATTCAGTTTATAATAAATCGAAAAAGATTTTCATAACACTTTGTTGGATGGAATCAGTGATTCTAATATGTATTATTTAGCTGCTGACATTTTACCATAATCAATCTTTCTTTAAATATAAAAACTGATATAATCCCATAATGCTTTACAGCTAGCATAGTGTTTCATGCGCCTTCAGGGAAGTCACTAATACAAACACTCATGCAGCATTTCCAATACCGTTTAACACACCCTCTGCGACTTCCCCTTAAAGGAATCTGCTTTGCCATTTTAAGGGCTATTCCAATTTTCTTTTAGTTAAAGGGAAGTTTGACCACGGCTTGGGGGGCCAAGGGATTTTTAAAACAACATACCTGTTGACTTCTGTAATAGAACTTACCCAGAAGGCTTTGTGACCTGATGCAATTTCCTTTTAAAGACAGCAAACCATTGGTGGATGGGAATGTATAGGTATAAATGTCAACAGTAGCAATGAAGTAATACCAAAAACATATAACATGTCTTCAAAATGGGTTATCTGAATTCATTTATCCCTCGTATTTCAATGAAATGCTGCCATCTAGCGGTTCTATTAAACCATAGCTACAAAAGTTCATTAATTGATAGAGAATTAAGTTTTCTGGGAACTTTCTGTAAGAAAAAAAAAAAAAAAGTGTTGTAAGCAAGGTTTAAAGAGATACAAGTAGGTGGAGGGACCTCAGTGAAGCTGGCACGCCATCAAAAAAGAAATAGGATCAAATTTGTCATTCGTTTGTGCTGGTTTGGAGATGATATAACGGCTATATTTCAATGCAAGTCTATGGTCGAGAGTGACATCACATTAAACTCAACTCAATACCGAACCAAAAAGTCTAACCAAATTAGTGTCGTACGTTTGTGCTGATTTGTGCCCGTTTCATTTTTTATTAAATTTTTTTTTTTACATATTACACATTTAATTCACTGTGACATCACTCTCAGCCATTGACTTGCATTGATTATATAATGCTATAATATCTCCAAAAACCAAACGGGCACAAACAATAATTTTTTTTACGGCTCAAACAAACGACAAACATTTATTTGATTTCTTTTCATATGAGGGGCCTCCTTCTTTTATGGCTGCCAACAATATTGGAACAGTACCGTTCAAGTTGATATGTTATTATATCAAGTTCTCAACATTGATATCACGGAAACGTGCTCAAAAAGTTCTCAATACATCCGTTTCTGTCCTGAGGGAGTAATTTAACTAACTACAATTAGATAGCCGGTCCTCAAGGTTTCATTATTCTGTGTTTGTCACTGTACTGAAGTGTTTGATGTCACAAAATAAAATGAGCCTGATATCAGACAAATATACATAGTAAACATATAAAACTAGCATCTTCTTACCTAAAGAAGAAAGCAGTCAGTTAATAGTGGCTTCTTCTGGCCATCCACATCTCCCTCAACTCTCAACTCCGATTTGAGGATCTGATTGGCAAGTTGAATCTAGCTAGGTTACAAGTGTGCATTTAGCAACAGCCTGCTGGCAAAACAGCCAGCATACCAGCACAATTTGCCTATAAAATTTCATAAGAATATATTCACACGAAAGAGTCCTAACATTATGAAGACATGATTTAGCTCCCAAGCTCAGTGGGGACATTTTCATCTAACTATGCAAAGTAGGTGAACTAGCTGCCTGCACGAGGAATGCTTTGAAATGACCCCAGGTGGAAAAAAATAACGAAAACAATCTAGGCTGTTTAAAGGTTGAGACATCATAACTATGTACCACGTAATTGAAATACTATAAAACAGCAGGAAGGATTAAAAAGACTGAAAATCAGCAGGACGGCTGGAATCATAGCTATAACAGGGAGAGGGTCCCAACATTAGTGAAGGTGTCTAGCTGAATAGTTAAATTGATTTAACGAGAACTGTTTTAGAAACTATTTACATTTCCATCAATTTATAGTACCGGAGTATAAAAAAAGGCTCCACTCCTGTGCATCCCACCCAGTCCAACACTGGTTGTCTGTATTTTCAAAATATTGCCAATGGGTTTCAGTGATATGTGCAAAACGATTCTATTTAGTGATTCGAGTCATTTAGTTCAGTCCACTAAAATAATTCTAATCTTTTACTCACTTATTCATTCCAAAAAGGTTTTATAAAAACGAAAATGGCACCATTTCAAGTGACCTGTCTATTACAGAAAGTGGCCAAACATTAATTACCACTGTTTTTTTTTCTTTCTTTTCTTATAAAATGCAACAGCCCATGTGGTGATAATGGTCAACATACTAAAATAAGGATAACATGAACGTTTTGTGATGAAGTCTGTCTCCTGCCTGTAATTGCATCTAAATTGCACCACATGAGGACAGAACAAAAAGACTCCTGACACCTTTCTGGGGTTCAGATCAAACAGATTCATATCTGAAATAAAAAAAATCATGCTTGATTATGCACAATTGAGGCCTATGATCAAATACACAAAACATGTGCATTTTTATTATTTATTATTATTGTTATTATTATTATACAGTAGCTACGAAACACTAAAGGTGAAGAGTGTGACGTAATAGTTGTGGTTTTTTTTTCTTTTTCTTTTGATAGCTCAGCATGGAGGCTCTTTGGCTCGTGCGCATCAAGTTGCATAGCCACAGTAAGCCATTTACGTCCGTCAAACAAGTACGCAACGTCTTGTACTCACTTTTCTCCTTTATTACCAGCGACCTCATGCAGAAAAGCATGCCTCCAGCAAATGAAACTATGGGTGGCCTATTTCGATAGTGTAAATTATTAGCAGAAAAATGCCTCCATCATAATAAAAACCAGTAAGACGAAACGTGAATTAAAGGGACGCGCGCATGGTCGGGCGTCTCCATGGATAGGGTAGAGCAATTGTTTCAAAGCGCTATTATGATCATTTTCCTTCGCATAAAATCTCTGAGATATATAAACCTGTGAGCTGTTTTCCTCTTTCACAGATTGACCTAAGTGATGGGTCGGTGCTGAGCGTTTCAAACCCGAGCGCGCGTAATTGCTGGCACCTGCGCCACAGCGCGACTTTTCCCCCCAAACCCCCGGGGTCTCCAGTCGCCCTGAACTCGGTTGGCTTTCACTGCCTCCAACAAGTCCTTCGTGAGGTTCGCACGGCTGCGTTAGAGCCAGGCAGAGCCAGGCAGAGCCAGAATACTGACATGTGCGGTCGTTGTGGGTGTCTGGAGCAGGATTGGGACGCGCTGGTCTAAGCCTTGGTCCGGCACTCAGGCGGAGATGGAGCAGGCGGCCGAGTGCGGAGTCAGAGTGCTGTGTCGGTTCAGGCCTCTGAACGACTCCGAAGTCAACAGAGGAAACAAATACGTGCCCAAATTTAAAGGCAACGACACGGTGGTGATCGGCGTAAGTTTTGGCTCGTGCTACTTTCCCAACGAGAGCGCAGACATCATGAGCAACATGCTGCTGTAGGCCTAGTGTGTGTAGCACACTTTCAGTGAAGAGATGTTCCACCTCTCAAACATCAGCCAGAGCTCCTGAGGAGACATGCAGACAACGAGCATTTCTTTAACCGGCTTGCCTCCACTTGAATGAACTCCAAAAGGTGCTTGCGCCATAATTTGTTTTAACCAGAGCAGAGGCTTCGCAGACGTGGGAGATGCACACACCAACAATAAAAAAATAAATAAAAAAAACTGTTTGGAAAATTCAGCAGCAAAATTCGACTTTTAATTGGCTTTTAGTGATATAAATGTTATACATAATGACCCAATTTCCATGAAAAAAAAAATCTGAAAATTGCTGCAGGTTGAGGAAACCATCATCTATATTCTTGTCGGTGGCTCTTGTTCCTTGGTTTTTTGAATGGAAAAAGAGGGGAAAGTGTACCTCCTTTATCATAATAGTGATATGAAGAAACATTTCTGAAACCTAACACGCTTTAATGTCTTGTTGGTATAAATAAAATGTCATCCTTCTTCATTTTGGCTTAAGGGTATGCACGCGTTTGCACTCAGCTGCATATTTCTTGCTTGTAGAACTAAAGCTGTGTAAATATGTGCTGTGTGCGTCTTGTTTAGGGGAAGCCTTATATGTTTGACTGGGTTTTGCCACCCAACACGACGCAGGAGCAGGTGTATGAATCGTGTGCTAAAGACACTGTCAGAGGTACATCACATTGCCAAAGACTTGGCATACACGTACACAGGAATCCCTCTGTATAGAATTCAAGAAACAATTCTCTGCTTGCGTTTTGGATTTTTAATTGCCTTTAAGTGTGACGAGCTGTGTGTGTGATATTTAGATGTTCTGGGTGGCTACAATGGCACTATATTTACCTACGGCCAAACTTCATCAGGGAAAACGCATACCATGGAGGTGAGTGGGGTGACCATTCAGCGGGGTGGCTGTGGGTGGATTGATCTTAATACACACTTGTTTTTTAGGGGAGACTCCATGACCCCCAGCTGATGGGGATAATTCCTCGCATCGCCCATGATATTTTCAATCACATTTACTCCATGGAAGAGAACCTCGAGTTCCATATTAAGGTGAGTCACGAGACCTTTTTTGTGCTATTGGATGTGTTTTTGTTTGACTAGCTCAGGTCACCCTGCTTTTTTGTGGCACTAACACATCTTGGAACTGAAATGTCTTGACTCTTGTAGGTTTCCTACTTTGAAATCTATCTGGAGAAAATCAGGGATCTGCTGGATGGTAAGGTTTAAATGAGAAGCTTGTGAAGTTGTGCATCAATCCTGAAACGCTCAACCTTGTTCCACTCGGCAGTGCCTCAGTTTTAAACTAGAAGTTCTTTCTTGTGCGTTCGAATCTGCACCTAGTATTCGTTGTTTTGAGTCATTATCAACTGAACTGCCTCCATCAAAGGATGTGGATTGGCCTTAATAAATGGGAGCCATTATGAGTAATATTTGCTATGTTGTGCACGCCACACTAAAACTGCTTTTCTTTTTTTTGTGCAGAAAAAGTAAAGTGAAAATCTTAATTAAAAGTGGAGGTAGCTATTCAGAATTGCACTCAAAAAAATGAACTCTAGTATTTAAAAGTAAAAAGCAAAATTATTGTAACGTTTTATTTTTATTGTTTTGGTTTTTTTAAAACATGGTTGCACACTTGCAAATTCATAACTATATTTGCATGACTCAATTTGTATGAAAAGTTACGAAGGTTAAGGTTAGGGGTGGGGTTAGCATTTGTATGACTTCATTTGAATAAAATCAAGTGAAATTCATCCACACACTCATCAAGTTCTTGCACAAAGATGATTGGTTGTGGTATTCATACCATGATTTGATTGGATGTTTTAAATATGGCTAATAAATAAATGCACAGAAACGCGGTTGATTGGATTGGCAGCGGAGCAAAAAGAAAATATTTCAGTCATGATCTTTTGATATTTGTAACGAGTACTTGGCAGTTGTTGTTTTTTTAATGGAAATGTAATTGAGTAGGAGTGAAGGTATTATTTTCAATTATACCTATGTAAAGTACAAATCCCCTAAAATAATACTTAAGTATAGTACAATTACTCAATATTTTCCACATCTGGTTATGTGGCTGTATTTTATATACTGTATTGAATATTTACTGTTCGGTGGATTGCACTGATTGTGTGTTTCTGTGTTTGTAGTGTCAAAGACCAACCTGGCGGTGCATGAGGATAAAAAACGTGTTCCATATGTAAAGGTGACAGTTAACTACAGCTTGTGCTGAATAGATTACTGAGAATATATCATTTTATTACTGATTACAAATGACATGACTAAAGATGTCATCAATGTGTTCTTTTAGGTCAGATTACTTAAGTGCAATCTAATTGGATACATTTTGGACTAGGGTTGTGTAGAATAATCTTGTTTTAATAATAATAAAAAATAGAAAGAGGAACATGTGTATCATTTGACTATTCCTTTATTACCAAAAAAGGTTCAACCATACATGCAATAAAAAGAACAAAAGAATTAGGCCAAAAAACGTAACATTTTGATATGTGGGCAATCCACAATATCACATTAACATTAGGTGAAATCCTTTAAGATCAGGGAGACAACCTGAACAACGCATATCTCCCCACAGAAAACTGTTATGCAACATCGTGCACTGCAAGTTAAGTTTTTTTGCTTAACAATTGGAGGTTTCCTCCAGCCGCCTAACATCAACTATTTAGATATCTATATCCTTAGCTATCAGCCTTGTTGCCTACTTTCTACTTTTAACAGTTTAACAGTTAAAGGGGATGGCTATTATGCAGTTTATAGATTCATTGACCTTGAAAAATTAACCAAGCAACTCATAGGGAAGTAACTGATTATAACCCAATTTCCCAAAAGCATTGTTGAGTTAAACTCCATCTAAACTGGCAGAGAGTGTTCAATGTGATGCTCGCTCTACCATGTAGCAATTGTCTTTGTGCTGTGATGCTTTTGGGAAACTTGGCCTATGTGTATTTAAGTGTATCCTACTGTGTGTATTGTAATCGGATCATGTCGTCTGTTACTGTAAACTGTTACTTTAAAGATATTAATAGTAATGATGGTTATCAAGTTAAGGAATCGCCTTTCTCTATAACTACATACGTTTGTGTGTGTGTGGTAGGGTTGTACTGAGCGCTTCGTCTCCAGCCCAGAGGAGGTAATGGACGTGATCGATGAGGGAAAAGCAAACCGGCACGTGGCGGTGACCAGTGAGTGCTTTACTCCATCTGTAGAACTGTATTAACTTCCGTTCACTGCCATTAGGCCCATTTAATGAACTCATTTTATATAAAATCATTACCTACGTATCTGATGTATGAGATTCCTTGTGTTCTTGTGAATCCTTGTGAATTTTTTTGTGTGTGTGTGTGAGATATGAACGAGCACAGCTCCCGTAGCCACAGCATCTTACTCATCAGCATCAAACAGGAGCACCTGGACACGGCACATAAACTCACGGGAAAACTCTACCTTGTCGACCTGGCTGGCAGTGAAAAGGTGTGAGCCAGGTTCTAGTTTGCATAAAGACATCGAAGATACTTTAGGTCTATTAAGATGGCATTTGTTTTACATGCAAGCAAAATGAAGTATTCTGTTGTGATTAAAAGGGTACTCTGCAATGACACGTGGGCCGGCGTTCACACAAGGATTTAAACTGACTAGCTTGCGTAACTTAACAATCCATTACAGACTGTTAATGCAGTAATAAAGCTCACTTTGAAAATGCTTTTACAAAATATTGAAATTAAAAGTTCAGTAAACAGTAAAAAACTAACTTGGTGTGAGCCTTTGCATTTAAAACGGCATCAATGCTCTTAGGCACACTGTCATGTAGTTTTATAAGGAAATCGGCTGGTAGGTTGTTCCAAAAATTTCATTTTTTCTGCAGAACTTTGGCTCTCACTTGCTTCTGTCTCTGCAGGTAAAATCCCAGAACAGCCTTGATTGTTTTTATCTAAAAAATGCTCTAGTACTTAATGTTACTTTCTTTGATGGCTTTCTCTGTAACATTAAAAAAATTTGGAAAATTATTGTTTGGAAATCTAAAATTTGCTCTTTTTCTAATGACGCACTAATGCAGAAGACATCAAATAAACATCCAAGACAAAATATATATAAAACATTTAGGGTGCCTAAGACTTTTTTACAGTACCGTTTTTATGCCAAAATATATGATTTGGTAGTTTTCTAAAAATATAAATTTACGATCCATTAATGTGTGGTTACAAAAACCGGGCTCATAGGAAAAGAAACGCTCCGGAAACTCGCTCGTCCGTTGTTAATTCACACTTTATTACAGATGTCAGTCTGAGAATTTTAATACTGCATGTCAAATAAGGCTATTGCCACAAAACACTGCAGCATGCCTATCTTGTTACACATAGCTGCTTGTTTTTGTTTGTTCATGTTGTTCTGCAGGTCAGTAAAACGGGTGCAGCAGGCTCTGTGCTGGATGAGGCTAAAACCATCAACAAGTCTCTGTCGGCCCTTGGCAACGTGATCTCTGCTCTGGCAGAGGGGACTGTAAGAGATTTACGTTCTCTATGGTTAGCTTAAAAGAGGTGTGTGTGTGTGTGTGTGTGTGTGTGTGAGAGTGTGACAGGGTTGCCAGATGTGCATGACAAAACCAGACCAATGGTCAATAATGCTAGTCCAATTCCAAAACGCAAAATATTCTCCCCACCTAAATCCTTTATTAGACTCCAGAATCATGACTACCATTGCCAAATATATTGTAATATTTACATCATACCATGCATTAAGGAAACGGTACTAAAACCACTCGGTATTCTTAAACGCTTCTTTCATCCAGGTGAATGCTAGTTACAATACAGTTGTTATTTCTGCAGATTACACCTTTTCACTACATTTTAATCATAACCACAGCCCACACATATATGTAATAGACTATGCATTTACTGCTTGCATTGAAAATACCTCTGGGTTACCTGTTTGGCTTGCAAAACGTTAATTTAATCAATCTAAGGTGTGCAAAACACTCCCAACTCCCAACCTGCAAACAAACAAAAAATTTACCCGTGGCAGCAGGTCAAAAGTAACCCAATGCAAAAGAAAAACCACAGACTTGGCAACCCTGCCACCATGGTTCAACTGTGTTTTATGTCACAACAGACATAATTACTTGGAAATGCATAAGGCCTCCTGAAGGGTTTGAAAAACATTACAGTAACAGTTTGCGCGTGTGTGTGTGTGTTGTAGAAGACGCACGTGCCGTACCGTGACAGTAAGATGACTCGGATCCTTCAGGATTCTCTGGGTGGAAACTGCAGGACCACCATCATCATCTGCTGCTCTCCGTCTGTCTTCAACGAGGCCGAGACGAGATCTACGCTCCTGTTTGGACAGAGGTGACGCGTGCATGAATGTGCAAAAAAAACAGCAGCCACGTTGCACCCGTAAATACACACAAATGAAGCCAAATCGGACACTTTTGTTTTTTTCTATTTGGTTCAATTCAGTTTCAAACTGGACAAATTTAAGCGAACCAAAGAAACGAACATCATTTGCTGAGGAGCGCTTGGGAAGGTGCCGGCCTGGAAACATACTTTCAAATATATCTTTCATTTATTAGTTGCTTCCTGCAATTGGGTTTGAATCGGTGTTGAATCAGGTTCTCACTGCAATTAAACTGCAGCAGGGTTCGATTCAAACAGTCTAAATACTGCAGATGTAAAAGTGCCCTTTAACTGATTTAGACAAGAGCCCAGCATTATATTCTGGAAGTCCAGTACAATGTGTGTGTTTTTTTTTGTTTTTCCCCCACAGAGCCAAGAGCATCAGAAACTCGGTGTGTGTGAATTTGGAGCTGACCGCAGAAGAGTGGAAGAAGAAATATGATAAGGAGAAACAGAAAAACATTAGTCTGAAAGACCTGATAGAGAAACTGCAGATAGAGCTCAGTCAGTGGAGGACGGGTGAGGGAAAGAGACATCTTTACATCTGGGTGGAGAAAAATGAAAGAAACCAAAAGGGAATAGATGGGTTCAGTTGCAGATCTGGATATTTTTACAAGGGGTGGCAGAAAATTTTGGTAGGATGGCGTGTTCATTCCAGGTTATGTTGTCATTCTTTTGTCGTGTGTGCATCTTTGTGCCAGCGGCTGTATGTCTAAGACACATTAAGTTAAGTTGGATGTTGTTGCGTATGTTCTAAACTGGAAAGCATCTCTTGCACATGCAGAGGCATATAAGTTCTTGCAACTAGTGGGCTAGTTTTGAATCCATACATGAATAATGGATTTTTTTATTTTATTTTTTTACAATGGCCTTTTGTCTGTTTCATGTGTTTCAGCAGTATAGACAGATTGTGCTTAAAATGTTGCATTATATTTTAGGGACTGTATAAGATGGGGTGTTAATCGGGGTGGCAAGTGTTATTAAGGGGGTTGCAGCTGCCACCCCATAGATCCACCCCTGGATAGGTTGGAGAAGTAGAGAAGGCACCTGAATATGTGCATGTGGTGTATCTCAGGTGTACGTGTACCTGTGGTGGAGCAGTTGAGTGACAAAGAGCAGAAGGAGATTAGTGACAGCACACCGAGCCTCAGCAACGACCTGGCTTCTGCAACGCCGGCTAGTGCCATGGAGAACGGCCAGTACGAGGAGAACATCAACAACCTGTACAAACTACTGGATGATAAGGTCTGTATGTGTGTTTTTACGTCTATTGCCTGTACAGTACAGTACCTTGCCCATTTCTGTTATTTGAACTGTTAGACAGAGTGAACATGATGCATGTTATGCCTTATTGTGATAAAAGTTACTCATTTACTCATCTCTGTAGGACGAAGAGATTAACCTGCAGACCCAGCTGGTGGAGAAACTGAGGCTACAGATGGAAGTACAGGAAGAGGTCAGAGAATATCCACCGTGACATACAGTATACGATAAAAAAATCTACCATAACATGCACTATATGAAAAATATCTACCATAACATATCCTACAATAATAAATCTAATACGGTTACTGTTTCCCTCTTGTAACACCTTGTAATGCCTTCTGTTTGTATGAGCCAAAGGTTTTCTAAAGTGCTATAAAAGTTAAAGTGCTATATACAGTAAATGAGTGTTTTTTTTTTAAAGTTATTATTATTATTATTATTAGCTGAGTTGTAGTTAGTGATGGAGCAGGGCAAAAACTGTACATAAAAAAAAAACTGTGTAGTATTGTGGCTCTTCAGTATGAAATTGTACAAGGCTGCTGTATTCTGTACCATATACCAACCTACATCTACTATAACATGGGCAAAATGAATGTAAACCAAATACTAGCTTTTGCATAGTGTGTGTTTTGTATTTGTAGTTGTTGGTGTCGTCGCGGCGGGACTGCGCCCGCCTTCAGGATGAGCTGTGCTCCCTGCAGAGGGACAACGAGGAGATGAAGGGCGAGGTGAGGGAGGTGCTGTCTGCGCTGGAGGAACTCGCTCTCAACTACGACAAGAAGAGCCAAGAGGCCTCCGACTGTACACTCACCAGCCACACACTCGCCGAGCAGCTCGCGCTGAAGAGCGTGAGTACAATAGACTGCCATACACTTGCCATCTCCTATCCATCTAACCCTACCTCACACACTTGCCACCACCCTGAACAAACAACTGGGGAGAATGTTAAACAAGACAGCTAACAGAGGAAAGTGTGTGTGTGTTAGGAGATGCTGGAGGCTGCTCAGAGCGAGTTAGCGGAGCTGCAGGAGCTCGGTGCTGTCCAGAAGAGGAGAACAGTGGAGATTCTCCACCTCCTGCTGAGAGACCTGAGTGACATGGGAGGCACTATCGGCACTATCGGCACTAGTGAAATCAAAACGGTACACGCACTGTCACAAACCTCCAATTTGCACAATCTCACAACATGCTTGTGAGTTCCCACCATTTCCCTTTTTTCTCTCCGTCTATGTGTAGTTGTGTGAGGGAAGTGCTTCTTTAGAGGAAGAGTTCACAGCGCTTCGGCTTTTCCTCACAAAGCTCAAGTCGGAACTGAAGAGCCTCATCAATCGCACCAAGCAGTTCGAGACCACCCATGACCACGCCTCCTTGAAGATACTGGCCAATGAGGGAGAGCTAGCCTCCTGCGAGTTACTAATCTCCCAGGTGACGCAGCAGACGTTTTAAGACGTCTCACTCTCGACTGTTATACTTTATATACGAGAGAAAAATAAGCTTTATGCTGTACATGGAAGCCAAACTTTTTTTTAAGCTATATTTTAAGAGTTTATTTTTTGGACCCTGTTCTGAATGGCTGGATTGAAGGTAGTTCATAGAACTTTATAGAGTACTAGAAGTTTAGACATGCCCCCTTTAGGTCCCTTGAAAACCAATTAAACACTAACCAGCAGGATTACTCGTAGTGAGAGAGGAAGGAGAGACAAAAGCATTGTATTGATGTGGTCGTCAGTAGGGGGCAGTGTTCACAATTGTACACAGCATTTCTTGAACTGATGATGAAGTTCTGTACTGAAGTGGTCCATGCCCTCTTGTTGCCATGACAGCACCAGGTGAAGCTCAAGTCTTTGACAGACTGTGTGCAGAAAGCAGAGGAGACGAGGAAAGAGCTGGAGATCAGTCAGCGCATGCTTACCGAAGAGCTAACCAAACTTCACACATGCGGTAACTCTGAACAGATCATTGGTTCTGATGTAAAAGAACATGAATGTGTTTTAATTAACATGATTTTGGCCTTTTCTGATATAGCAGAAATTTGCAAGATGCAAATGAGCCCTCTAACCAATCACGTAAATGTTTTATCGTGTGTCGTGATCATCCTGACCCACCTCAGTCACTCGAGATGGGAGGTTTAATGAATCACAGCATTTGCATAATCCAACAAATGTACGTTATTTGGGTCAGAAATATGAAGGGTTCACCAACTGGGTTTTAATATGTAGTATTTGGCAATATAATCAGAATATACTGTATATAACGTATATTATGGCACTAATTCTCAACTGTTAGGTTGAACAGGCATGGAGTGGGTCTGAACTTATTTTTAATATGTTCACAGAACTCGTATTTTTAAAGGCATCTGACATTTTCACTATGCAATATCACATGGGGCTTGAGTCTAAATTAAATTAGCCTAATAAAAACACACATTCATACACGCGCTGCAGTTTGTTACATTGATTGATTTGGTAGTTTTTCTCAGTGTGGCTTCTAATCAAAACTGGCTTCAACTATATGAAATATGCTTTGTGTGGTGAGTTATTAGCAAGTGAAAGTAAAAAGCCTAAAACTTAAGCGTCAAACATGGAGCATGTCTGGCTTTCCCATTCATTCAAAGCAGAGTATTACAACTTGTTAAGTATGCAAACTGCAGGGAGATGAGTCCTACTACTACTACTACTAATAATAATAATAATTTATTATTATTTCATGCTAAGTGCTGACACAAAAATAAGAATTCTTAAGGATAGGAATATTTCCATATTATTGCTGTCTCTAGTCAAGAAGGAAAGCAATCTAGATTTCATATTATATGTCTGAATAACTTTTTAGTCTTTTGATTTTTATTTTCATTTCATGTTTTTAATGTACGAACTCCTAGCCCATTACTGCACTGGCTCTGTTTATTCTATTAAATAAATTAGAAGGGCTAGAAAGTTAAACTGCTTTTGGGTTGCGACGACATGACAAAGGAGAACTGTGGGTCCTGATGCAAAACCCGCGAAGAACCACCATATTACGTTTTTTTTTGTTTAAAATTATTTATTTTTTTAATCCATCTCTGTAAAGGACCGTAAAAGTGGTATGGATCCAAATGCATTAATTACTCATAAAGACTTGAACTCCAGGTCTTTATCTTCATTCCATAAAAAGAAAGTATAGCTACAGGAGACTCTGGGCAGTATTTTATGTCATGGCTGCACTATGTATATGGAAATGTGAGTAAAATGGTCTCATAAGTATGATTTTTATTTTTATTTTTTTCTGTATTCAGAAAGCAACCTGGATTCGTGCGAACTTGAGCAGAAAGAGCCCCTAAAGATAAATCAAGCACAACAGAGCAAGGTATTATGTGCATGTCTTTCTGTATGCAGAGACAAGAAATGACACCTAAAAAATCATTCTCACTTGAAGGTTGAAGACCAAAGTTGTAAATGTGTGTATTTTGCAGAGTGCTCTGATTGAGGGCCACAGAGAGACTCATCAGAAGTTGTTGGCTCAACTGCGAGATGAGCTCAGCAACAAACAGAGGATGCTGGACGAACTTAAGGAGTAAAAAAAAAAGAGCACTCACATTTTCTTGAAACACACTCGCAATAAATAGCCTCTCAGTAAATTTATTTTTTTATTTTTTTATTTTTCCTTCTCAGGTTTAATGAGAATTTCCTGTTGGAGCAGAAAAGGCTGCAGTCTGAACATGAGACTCTGAGGAAGCAGGAGCATGAGAAAGAAACCAAACTACAGGAACTAATGTAAAGCCTCACATGCTGTTTAAAACAATCATGCACCACTCCATGACGAACACGCACTACAACTGAGCATAGCATGATGTGACACTGTGTTGTTGTTGTACACAGCTTGTTTAATGAGAAGAAAGAGCTCGCCAGTGAAGAGCTGAGAGACTTTGAGGACACACTGGTGAGTTTTGTGTTTCAGTGGTGGGGATTTCTTCCAATCCTGGTCCTGGAGGCGTCCTGTACTGAACATTTAATTGTTCCCAATGCTCCAAACGCACCTGACTCAACTCCTCAGCAAATAAGCAAGCTATTAATGAATTTAAAGTGGGTGCGTTCAGGCACTAAACTCCTGTAGTGAAGGTGTACTCCAAGTTCGATATTGGGGAAAACGCTCTTCTAGATATTTGCTGTGCTAGACATTGGATAGTCCACTCAAGGGTGCTCATACCAAAAATCACCCCCATTTGTAAAACTGCTATCCCACTTGTCCATTCCATTTGGATTCATTTTGTGAATTCACTATTATCCATATTTAAATTGAATCCATATTTGAGCTTTGCACACCACGTTAGGAGCAATGTAAATGGCACACACCTGCAGAGGAGGTGGTTATGTAGAAAGCAGGGTTGCCAGATTGCACAAGATTATTTGTTTCCAGAGCAATAGGTTTAAGGAATTACCCGACTTGTCTGACACGATCTGGCATCCCTGGTAGGAATGCAGAGTTTTCACTGGTAATGAGTGAAGCTTTTCTACGTTTCCACTACTAGTTATAATAACCTGAATTGTCCCATTTGGGTAAAGTATTTATCCTAAACTCTCATCTGTGTGTTATGTTGCAGGCCCGAGAGCTGCAGACTTTACATAACTTGCGGAAGATGTTTGTGCAGGATCTGACAGTGCGTGTGAAAAAGGTGCCTCATGATTTATTGTATTCTGTTACCCACATCCTAGTTTTATATTTCTTTTAGTTATGACCTTTTAAGTTGTTGTGATTTGGCAAAAAAATATCAAATTTGCACAATTTCACCCACTTGCACCAAATGTAGTTTGGTATCTGACGTTTGCTGGATGTGACTTTTGCGTGGTGTGATTTAGGACACAGTGGGATTTAAGGTAATCTATAGGAATAAACAAAAATGAACCTTGTGGCACCTGCTAAACAGGTTCTCGCACTGGTAGCCGACCTTGTGGTAGCACTTCATCTGCATGTTAGTACATCACTTAACTTGATCATGATGATGTTGATGATTTGACAGAGCACTGAACTGGACTGTGAGGATGGAGGGAGCAATGCGTTGCATAAACAGAAGATCTGCTTCCTGGAGAACAATCTAGAACAGCTCACTAAAGTCCATAAACAGGTAAATGCACATGTCTTAAATCGCAGTCAGTGAACAGGCAGACACGCACCTCTGTACTTAGTTTATTGTACATTTGTGCGCACACACACACACGCGCCCAGTGCTATTTACATACAAGGAACACTTGAAGTAGCGATCAGATGCAGGGGTGGAAAAAGTACAGAAAAAAAGAACCAAAAAAAAAAAAAGTATTGGTATTGTGTTAAAATCGTACTCAATTAAAGGTGAGTCAAAATTATACCTGAGTGAAATTTTAAAGTGTCCACACTTAAATGTACTCTAGTATTTCAGACTTTAAAAAAAAAAAGAAAGATTTTAACTGAAATTAGAAGTCAGGACCTGTTTTCTTTTTCTTTCATTATGGTCACACACTTTTGTAACTAATCTCACAACTCTATTCATATAAAAGCTACAAGGGTTAGGGCGATGGGCAGGGTTAGCGTTGCTCTTACAACTTAATTTGTGTGAAATCAAATGAAATCCAGCCACACAGCTCTTTTTTTCTATGTGACCAGGTTTGTTTTTTTATTAAAGTAACTTTTCAGTGAGACTAATGGTCCGTTCTTGCGCAAAGATGATTGGTTGTGGTATCCATAGAAACTCGTATGGATTTGATTGGATGTTTTAAATATAGTTAATAAATAAAGTTTAAATGCATAGAAGTTTAATTGGTAGCCAGGCAAAAGAAAAAAAAAATTTGAGTCATGATCTGTAATAAGTACTTCTACAAGTCTAAATGAAAATGTAAGGTGTAAAAAGTAAATATATATATATTTTCATGGAAATGTAATTGAGCCAATCAATGAAAGTCAGGTAAAGTATAAAGTGTGTGCGTGTGCATGCGCACGCAGTTTTTCAATGCGAGGTCTCTTTCACAATGTCATAACTGCTCCCTCTTCTAAACTTCTGCCAGCTGGTACGGGAAAATGCAGACCTGCGCTGTGAGCTGCCCAAACTGGAGAAGCGTCTGCGAGCAACTGTGGAGCGGGTGAAGGCTCTTGAGTGTGCTCTCAGAGAGGCCAAAGAGGGCTCCGCACGAGACCGCCGACTCTACCAGCAGGAAGTGGACCGCATCAAAGACACAGTCCGAGCCAAGAACATGGCCTGCCGCGGACACACTGCTCTCATCGGTGAGTCACACGTTTGTGTAAATACACACACAGACTTGTGTGAACATATTGAACCCACCATTCGATTCTTTGCATGTACATGTCTTTCTTTCTTCATTTATTTACTTTGTAAGGTTAACTCCTGAATTATTGGCACCCTTCATGAAAATAACTATATAAAATGAATAACGTGTGCAATTAGTGATATTTTGAGCTTAAAATAAAACTATACATTGTCTCCATATATTTAACACTATTTTTTCAAAAAGAGAAATTCTTAGGTAGTGCAATATTTATTTTATTTTATTCTTTTTTTCTGCAATACACTGGTTTTAGAGATCTCAGAACCCCTACAATCAATATTTGGTGAAGCCTTAGGTCTGAGCCTATTTATCTCTTGAAGGGTGCCAATAATTCTCGATTGTGATGTATGTTTGTGTGTTGCAGCTAAGCCTATTCGTGCTGGCCACCATCACACCTTTACTATAACTGCCGGAAGAGAAGGACCAACCGTCTATAGCTATCATCATGTTTAGTCAGCCTTCACCCATCAGCATTGCTACAACTGCCCCACTGACATCAGCATGGCTGTAAGAACTTTTTAATTACAGCCTTTAACCAACTGCCTGACTGCTGTGGTTATGACCATGAACACTGTTGCTACTCCATCTGTAAGCCTGGTCAGAGGGTGATTAGTGCTTCTCTAGAATACTAGAACAAGCAAACATGTGTGTATGTATGTGTGTGCGATTGACTTTATTCACTATGGACTTGTGGTAAATTTAATGCACTTGATTTTGGAGAGTTCTTGACTGTTTGGTGTTTTTGACTGTTTCTTCACAGCACTGTCTCAATTTAAATGTGTATTTAAAGGAATTAAATATCTTTATTCAGATGTGTGTCTTTTATCCATTAGGTTTGAACACAGAAGAAGGGGTTTTGTGGGAATCTCTGAAATGTATTCGTATAGAAAGTGTTTGTGCGTCCATGGATTCGTGAGTGTGCCTGCATGGTATGGTTGCCAGTACATTCTCCTGGTAATGTATAACCAAATTGAATACAATCTGAGACAATTTGGTGATCAACACGACTGACTACAGACACTAGCAGTGTAGCTTTATAGATAACTTGGTGAAGGTGAAAGTACTAAAATCACAACCCCTTTACTAACACACCTGAACCAACATTAATAATGTTGTGTCTAGCTCCCAAGTGGCGAAACAGAAAATTGTTCGCCCTATCGTTCGGAGATCGCACCCTGACGATGCCACAGCCATCCGTGGCTGGGAGTCCAAGAGAGCGTAATTGGCTCGGCTCTGCTCTCTGGGTGGGAGGGATAGCGATACATTCTCTCCCCTGTCGATCAGAGCGACGCTAGCCAATAGTGGGCGTCTGCGAGCTCGTGCATACGGAAGCGGGCAGTTGGTGCGTTCCTCTGAGCACGTTCGGCTGCCCTGTGACGTTACATGAGCAGCAGTTCGAAAAGATGTGGTGGCTGGCTGCATGTGTCTTGGAGGACGCACGTGTCGGCTTTCGTCCTCCCTGATTGGTAGCTGTTGTATGATGGGGAGAACTAGCTCGTGGGTGGGAATTGGCAACGACTAAACATCGGGATTATTATTATTATTATTATTATTAGTATTATGTTGTGTCTAATTGAGTTCAATCAGGTGTATTAGAGCAGGAATTGCTGAAGTACATTGGGGTTCGACATCCTCGCTGTAAACTAAGGAGAAGAGCTTTGGCTTTAGGGCTCTGAGTGAATTATCATTTCAGGTAAATACCAAACTGGGAAGCTAAGTCTGACCTAAAGCAGGTGGGTAGGAGGTTCTGATCCCACTTCTAGTAATCCCAATCTAATAAACCAGAGTGATTTTTGCTAGATTTCATATAAAGAAAAGCTGACCTTGGCCCTCACCCTAATCTCAAATGTTTCAAACTATGAATCAGACAGAGAGACAGTACAATGATTGCATATGGAGGTGAAGTTAAAAAAGAAAGTACCGCTTGCACTGAAATGCGACTGACGGAACTGTGTGGCTGAGAGAAACGAGGATTCGCGCTGTGCTGGGGTTGTTCCTGTGTGTGACGGAGCATGGGCGATGCGTTGTGTACATCTCAGGCTGATGTGTTGTCTGATTTGTATTTACTTTCCCAGGCTGAGTCTCTCAGTGATGCTTCACCTCTGAATGTGAGTGTGAGCCCTGGACCCTCTCCATCAGCATCGCTGCCTCTTTTAAACACTAAACAATACGGCTTTTCTGCCACTGTAGAAAATGTCCCTGCTAAAGTTCAGATGACATTGTGTAAACATTCCTTGATTCAACTTGACAACTCCTATTCAGATCTGGACCCTGATGCAGAGACTGCGGTGCTCTGGTAGAAAAAATGGTAAGTGGTATTGTGGAAACTCCTTTTTGAAATGGGTGTCACGGTCGCCCTAGTTCTGACCCCTATGGCTTACCAGACTCAATGTGCCTTGTATTTGTTTTTTGTTTTTCTGTTTGTTTTTGTGGTTCCTTGTTTTCATTTGGTTCACTCGTTTTTTTTAG
>JAOUQW010000011.1:4500738-4516497 GCA_028565825.1 Olivaichthys viedmensis
CTGTATCATGGCTGACCCTGACCTCTGACCCCAGCTTACCAACATGCTGGGATATGCGAAGAATTAATTTCACTGTACTGTACTTGTATATGCGACAATAAAGGAGCATTCTATTCTATTCTATTCTACTAGAGCTCAGATATGAGGCTCGGTTCCCCATATCAGCACGCGTCCGGCACACACACTCACTCCATATGAGTGCCGGATGCAATGACAGAAGTGTGCCGAGTGTGTATGAATGAGAGGGACAGCGGTTGAGGAGTGTTAGGAGTGTGTGGGATTTTTCACTTGTGACCATCTTAACATCTAAACTCTTGTTGAATATGAATATGGCTTTGCAATGATTTTTCGGCACTTTGCTCAAATTATGGATATAGGAAAGTTTCTAAATTGAATGTAAAGGATTTTTTTTTATTTTTTTTATCCTAGCACATCTGTAGTGTGATTTACTATGGACATGAATTTTGGACTGAGAAAAGAACTGAAACAATGTTTACTCAAATTCGCATTTAACGTTTATTTATCCACATAGGTTTGAAATTGTTCTTTTCGTTACTGACTGACTGTTTTGCTTATGCAATAAGATTAAGATTAGAGCGTCTGCTAAATGACTAAATGTAAAATGTAATGCGAGTCTGAGGGCAGCTGTTGAACTTTGTCAGTAAATGTTAAGAATACGCAAATATGTAAGGCAATTTCAAAATGAAACAGTTTTTATGATGCATCGTTTCATAGTAGATTACAAAAATTCAAGAAAAGGGAAAATCAAAGTAACAGCAAATGAATTTAAAACAGGTTTTCTGTCTCCAAGAACATTTCTCTGCTGTGGCAACCCATCTTACTCTCTTTTTCTCTCTCCTATCTCTCCTCAGAAGGCAAAAGAAAAATATTTTTGAATGATCTTCGAAACGCACCAGCCTGCTGTCCATGTGTACAAGTGTCAGCGTGCCTGAGAGTGAGTGGATCTCCCCATTTATATATTACATAAATCTGGGACATTGTTGACACCTAGCTGACGGACAGAATGAGTTCATGATAATAGTTTTGATAATTTCAGGAACAAACATCATCTTTTGCAGACAAGAAGGCACCTAGGCTGATGAAGGCCGCTCTTCGGATAACAGAAGCCTCAGCTTTTAACAGATTCAAAGTGGGGTTTTTTTTTTTTTTTTTTGGGGGGGGGGGGTTCTTTTGAAAGTGCAAATTCTACATTAACCATAGACAATGCTCACTCAAGAATAATAATCATCGCAACGATAGAATCTATAAGAATTCATAACTTGGAAGACTAGAGACTAATGCTGGTTTGTGCAAGTGCTAGAGTGGTCTAGTCGGTAACAAAAAAAGTTGAGAAATCTGTACAATCTGGTAGTTGATATGATGTGATCTGACAAAATCACACCAAGAGTCTTAGCCGTGTGTGCTAGACAGTCTGTGAAGGTGTTCATGGTGATTGAGAGCTCCAGTTCTTAGCCGGTAGGTAGAACTGTTCTGTATTGTTGAGGTTACATTTCAGATGAGGGGTCTTCAGCCAGGAATAGATTTCAGAAAGCTAGTCCGATATCTTTTGAGAGACTTGGGAGGTGGATGGAGGAAAAGAGAAGTAAAGTTGTGTGTCATCACCATAGCAGTGATAGTAGAGCCACTGCGCCAAGTGATTTAGTATATAGGGAGAACAAGAATGGACCAAGAGCTGACCCTTGGGGAACTCCTATAGTGATGCAGTGAGGAGGTAACAAAATTAAACCATTTCATGCAACGTGGTAGGATTGATCCTGTAGATATGATGAAAACCAGGTCGTAGAACGTAGCTCCTAATGCCCAAGTCAGAAAGAGTGACACGAGGATGTGGTGGTTCTGCTCAAAGTCTGCTGACAGGTCAAAAAAGAGGACGACTGTGCGCACTGATTTTTGTTCGTTGCTTAAAGTCTTGTTAATTGCAGAGTACCGACTCATTAATTTGGGAAAGTTATCTTTTTAAAACAATATTCTGCTTTTTGAAAAGTGGAATTAAGAAGATGCGCGCATGCACACACACACACGCACGCAAGCTGATATTTCAAGCCCAGGGGATTTAGTCTTCCTGCTGAGGGAAAGCAGAACCATTAGCGATTACCCTTTCACAAATGAGCCCATACTGAGACCATCTGCTAAAATAGACACACACACACACACACGCACACACACACTTTATTCAACTCGCTCACTAATCTTACTCCATTACGTACACATACTTATAATGGATAGTAGGCTTAGATATTCTCTCACAGTTTGTGTGTACCATGTGTTTGTGAGGAGAGCGTGAAGCTAAGCTCTCCTCTAAATGACATCATCAGCAGAAGAGTGATTTCAGATGCTGGCTGATGGCTTATACAGCACTTTCCTCACTCCAGACATATCACAGTTTAATCACTTATAAGTATTGAACAAAGTAGTGAATGAGGGGGCAGAGATGTTCTGGACACAGCAATACAGTCAGCTCCAGAATTATTGGCACCCTTTATTAAAGTGAGGAAAAATGAAAAACAGGCAATGTAGTTTCATGCATTCTTTTTTTCAAACAGAAAATTGATTTATTTTCTGTTTTCTGATATTTTTCAAAATGATCAGCACCCCACAATGAATATATTTGGTGATATATATTATATTCCCCTGGAGAGAATAACAACACTGAGGCCTCTTCCTGTAATGTCCAATAAGGTTGAAGACACTTGCAGAGAATCCTGGACCCTCATCCATGCAGAACATTTCAAGCTCCTTTATGCTCTTAGGTTTGTTCATGTGGACTTGGTCTGCTAAATGCTGTAAATGTAAATGTGGACGGCCCTCTTCAATTCAAACCACAGGTTTTCAATAGGGTTCAAGTCCAGAGACTGATTTTGTGTCCTGCAACCATTTCTATAATTAGTTTCAATGCATGGTTGGGCCACAAAACAGCCCCAAAGCATCAATGATATCCACCACCCTGTTTTAGAGTAGGTTTGGCTTTTCCTTGTATGCAGTCCCATTTTTTCATGACTAAAAAACAATTTTGGTCTCATCTGACCACAACACATGATTCTAATTGGTGTTCCAATGACGTTTGGTGAGGTTCTGAAGCTACATTTTGTGGGTTGCTTTCAGGAAGGCCTTTTTTCTTTCAGCTCTTCTAAACGGCTTGTTGTTATGAAGGTGGTATCTTATAGTTGATTTTAAAACTTGACAACCCCAAGAATCAAATTGCAACCAAACTGTGCAATTTTGAAACTGTGATTTTTGGGTTCCTCTTTGCCTTCCTCACCATCCTCCTTGTGATGGAGGGGCAGTATGCTCATGCGTCCTCTTCCTGGCAAATTTCTGACTTTTGAAACATTTTTATTATAGCCCTATTGTTATATGCCTAATGGTTGTTGTTGGGGTTTTTTTTTTTTTTTTTTTAAATGTACCTGTTTTTTTAACTGTGTTCATGGAGATTCTGAGCAGTTAAAAATAAAATAAAAGAGATGACAATCTGTTTTAAATATTCTTTAGGAGTGTCAAATTTTTACCACATTTGTTTTTGAGAGAAACTACTATTATTTAAGAAGAAAAAAGAAGTTCCTGTGAGAATGATCTTTGTTTGAGTGGAGAATTTGAATCATTGCGTGTAATGTTTATTTTATACTATTATTGTAACCCAGTCTTTCGAAGGGTGCCAATAATTCTGGAGTTGACTGTAAGTCCAACTTCAGGACTCTAGTACTACATCGCTGCTTACAGAGTCGTTCATCTTCCTCTTACTCTAGGTAAATAACAGGCTATCATTGGGCGGCTCATGGGTGGAATGCTGAGTAATTCTGCAATCATCCAATCATGGAGGTCTGGCTCAGACTGACTGGGCTTCTTCTAGGCATGCTGCTTTCTGATTGGCTGACATCCGCCCTGTCCCGGGATTTCACTCTGGAAGACGTCATTCAGCTGCATCTGTCAGGTGCCAACTCTTACAGTTCATCATACTGTATTTTACCAAGAAACAAGAACATAATGTAACAATATTTATTTTTTGTTTTTGTCTTCATTTCGCAACCCTCACTTTCTATTTAACACTTTTCATTTTAAATTACAGAAAGTGACACAAGCACATAAAGAAAGCTCTGTGTCGGGAGAAATCATGTTTAGTATTGTTTTTTTTGCTTTTAGTAAACATTTAAATGGGTAATTTTGAGGGCTAAGGTTTTAAAGTTTACAACAGCAGCTGTCTAGAAAAGAGATGCAGGCGAAATGGCACGTGCTGTATCATTTCTTTGGTGATGTGTACATTGTGACAGGCGTTGTGTAATATCATTTGCCTATTGCAGCTGTAAGCCCTATAGAAATATTTTTTAAAAACCCTCTATTTTCAGTGTAGATACGGTGTATTTTATTAATATGGATATGTTGCACAACAGTTTACATGCTATTTAATAGATCTCCAGACCTATAGCTGGTGTCAACCTGCTTTTCCCTTTTAATAATTTAATAATTTAAACCATTAAAAAAATAATCTATGTTGAATAATAAATTGTTACATATTTTTATGTACTATTTTTATGCCCAAGAAACTACTAAAAATGGCATAGGAACATCTCTAAAACTAAGAATGCGAGGATATATGAATATGCATGATTATGCAAATTGAAAAAAAGCCCCCGTGCCGTTCCCGCCGTAACAGGTTCAAGCTATTTCGTGACGTACAAAACTAGGCTTTTTTTTTATGGAAGTGCTGTGAAAGTCTGTTCTTAATGGAAAAATGTGAAACTTGCACTGTGGTAACAAATTTAGCCCAAATACCCAAATCTATATAATCATAATACACCATCCAAGAGGAGTTCACTGTTTAAAAAGCACGCTTTTAAACATTTCGAGAATTTCAACGTTTGCTGAATTTTATTGATGTAGATAAATTGAATGACTCTGGTCGGTTTGCATGTAATTTAGCTCTATAAAGTGCATGGACCTCAAACGAGACATGTCTTCTTAGCTACTCCATACCCTGGAGGGTTTAAGTGCTTTACCTGTGAAGATGCTGAAGATAACTACTCCTGCAATCGCTGGGCTCCTGACAAATACTGTCCTAAAGGTACACACACACTCGTGCATGTCCTTATTCCATATTACATACTTCCTTATAGTATGAATATCTTCTTAATTGTATAAAAAGTTTAATGTTATTCAACTGAAACCACAAACACAATCACATAGTCCCTCAAAAACAGGCATGCACTGTCCCAAAGATACACACATACACGCTGATTTTGTTCCTGTACAGTTGAGTGCAAAAGTTTGCATACCCTCAGGACAAAATGAAGAAGACAGAGATTTCATTTTTACCAACACATTTAGTGTGTTCGGTTTTACAGATGTTTTTTTCAGTCATACATAATATACAGTAAATAGTCAAATAGTGCATGTTAAAGTATCAATAGTTTAACATTTAAAATTATAGTAAAAGTCTGCATCCCCATGTCTGAATTATTATATTAATATTCTCTAATAATTTGTTTGCCTACCCTTTGCCTTTATACATAACTGCATCCAACCTCTTTCATATCCTTTGAGCGGCTTTTGGATTTTGGATCCCCTCAATTGTAATGTTCTCCCCAGAATACACTCCTAGAAAGAAGGGTTCTTTGGATAAATAAGGGTTATTTGCTTCCTAAAGGGGTTCTACTTGGAAACTCTCTCTGACAGGGAAACACTCAGTTGGAGACATAGAACCTCTAAGGGTTCCCTCAGAGAGAGACAAGCCAAAGAACCCTTAAGGGCCCTAGATTTATCCTTTTTTTCTTTTTTCTTTTTTTCTAAAAGGGCATATTTCATGTTTAACATCTGGGAAATTATTTGTAGATAAATTGTAAAATAAAGCTACATTTTTCCTTTTTTCCATTAAAAAACCCATGGAGGGTGCAAACCTTTGCACTCAACGGTAAATGGGAAAATTGTTATGATGCAATGCTTCACACAAATAAAGAGTCCATATGTTCTATTATGCATGACTTAATCACTACAGACATCAAACCGGAGCTGTTTGTGCTTTTGTTGGGGTGAGATTTCTCACAAAACCAAAAATAAAATTTTTACATTAAGCAGGAGTAATCACACAATCATGTATAATACTCCTATTTTATCATAAATAATAATCACACAATCATGAGGGAGGACGTCAGGAGCCCATTTCTTACACTCCTGATGTTTTTGACCCTATAAAGACGACAGTTTCTGCTACACACGTCACCGGATGAATTCTGTTGGCGAAAGTGTCTCCGTGACGAAGCGTTGTGTGGCTCGGGACGAGTGTGTGTCCATTGGCTGTGTACAGCATGAAGCCCACATGGTACAGTCCATTTATCCATATCCTTAGTCCATGAACATGTGTCACTATCCTCTGTCTCTCACATGCACATATACAAGCACCAAACGCTATCGTTTATACGCCATGGACGTGCATATTAGAGCCCTAGATGTCAGATGTTTTTTAAATGTGTGTATCCAGTAAAGCGTTCTTATCTTGTAGTTGTATTGAGATGTGTGCTTTAGGATAACAAAAACTGAACGTTTTTTTGCAACGTGTGTTTGCGTGTGCTTATGACGTAATAAAAACTCTTATTCTTGGAGTTCATGTTAACCTCATGAACTGCTTTTTAAACTCTGCAGGTCTGCACTTCCTGCTGTGAGGGAAACATCTGTAACCTGCCGCTACCGTGGAACGAGACGACGGCCATCTTCTCCACGAAATCCCCATTAAGCCGAGTGATTCGAGTCTCTCCTGGGAGAACCACCTGTCTCAGCATCATCATCTTCATGCTCAACAACGTCGCTTAGTGCTGCACTTATCACGGTCATAGACAGTGCGACATGTTTCATATTTTAAACTATTTTGTAAATAGTAATAATGTGCACATGCCTCTGGAATGGCTTGCAAAGAAAAGAAGCCTGCAGTGTCTTTAGGATACATTTCAGTGTGCAGGGTTTATATGACTCTTGTAAAGTGTTTATAACAGGCATCTTATTTTTTTAGCATGTAAGTTATAAAGGGTCATTTTAAACTGACACGGTGTTAAGTGAGCTGCTTTCACCCAGTCTAATCTCAACAGTCTGCTAGACAATAAAAGCACTAAAATTTGAACTTCACCTGAAGTAGAGAAACTGATGGCGCTCCAATTAATCGTTATATTTTTTCATGATTCCAAATGGCTCAACAATATTAAACTACAAACCGAGCTGAAAAATAAAACATGAAGTTTAACGTAATCTATTTCGGATAATACGCCTGGTTAAGAGATTGTTTGAATTCAAACAAATATGCCTAAAGAATTATTTATACCACCAAATTCATTGAGAGTCGTGTGTAAGTGTGTGTGTGTGGACTCTGTAGCAAAAATTTATGTTGAGCTAAATATCACTGAGCTTGGGTGATCGTGAGCGTGACTGCAGGACAGAAGCCTGCGCTGAGCTTCAGGTCAGTCATCAGCAGTTCACTTACTAACCTGAATATATGTTTCATTATTCACTCACTGCATTTTCTCTGCTTAATTATTAGAGTGTGCAGTAATACGACTGGTTTAAAGAAGATTAAAGAAGAAAAAGCCTGTATACAGCCATTTATTTTCCCCCAGCTACCAGCAATAAAGGTGTAGATTTTAAATATGCAAACCCAAACACGTTTTACTGTAAACTTTGCTTTGTTTATTCAATTTATTTTTGGTTCTGCAAGCTGAAATGGTTCCTGACCCCTGATTTAAAAGGCTAAAAATTAAATTTTTTGAATCCAATTTTCCCCAAATGTAGTTTATCAGCCAAGACATGTTTGCTTCTTTAGTTTTGTACTGACGCTGCAAGATCTCACGCATTGGTTTAGGGCACAATATGATAAAGAAAGTAAAAATGAACAAAACTTGACCATGTAGCTGAACGCTGTAACATTATTGGGCAGCCATCTTGGACAACCGGAATATTTATTTTCCTCAGCGCAGGCTGAATTGTACCAGAAAGCTGGACGTTATGTAGATGATAATATAGTTCTACTTGACTTACAAAATTGCTTATTTAAAAATGAGATTACACATCTTAATGATGTTGAAAATTAAGTATATGCAGATTTGGGCACATTTACAGAAAAGGTTTTGGGTGAGATATACTTACATTACTTGTTAGCGATAACTACATTACCCTCGTAGCTCCAGTTAAAAGTAAAGAAGCAAACTTCAGACACCAAACATGTTTTGGCTGACCGGCTACATTTCAGGGTCAGAGGAAAATTTGTGTACATTAGATTTTTGGTCAAACCTTTCCTTTAAGTGCTTGTGTGCCATCCAAACCCCCCCCATGACACATGCACGAGAACATTTACAGAATTTTTCCATTCAAACTTTATTCATGCTTTAATGAATTTTACCCCATACACAGCTTCGATAAATACACTTCAAATACAAAAGAAATACATTTTCTGAAATAAATTCTTGGTGTCTAAATGTTTTTAGTGTTAAAGGAAAACAGTGGAAGCAAGGTCCTCGTGATATTTTGGTCACAAAAAAAAAGAAATATTTCAAGTCCAGAGGAAATATTTGGAACCAGGTGTCCTATAAAAAAAACTAGTTGTGCTGATCCAGAATCAGTTTTTGGCATTTGATGACTAAAATGAAATGCGCATGGTGGAAACTGTACTTCGAGTGCAAGAGTAGAACTTGGCAATATGCTTTAATGGGCAGGCTTATGTGGAGTGTCGTCTTTGACCTTACGGCGAGAATTACAGGTCAGCTGCCAATACCACATAAGTCTGAGAAGTTGATGTAAGCATCAACATGATAAAAAAAATAATAATAATAATAATATGCAAAGACGTGAGTTGTGTCAGAACTGTGTTCAATTACTGAATTTAAGGCAAATCGTGAACGGTGCAGTTCTGAGTCTGGCAGCTTTAGTCTACATCTATCAACTGATCCAAAAAGTACAGCCGTTCACTGTAGGGCCCCGCTGTTGGTTCTTCCCTGCTGTAAAGACCCCGTTTTAGATCCACGAGTAAGGCACAACGTTTTTAAAGGCACTCTGATCCCCACACCGACGTCATACAAAACAAAACAGGCTCGTCACCCCCTAGTGGTGATCTTCAATCCTATGTAAAAAACCTTTAGTGAAGGAAATATAAAATATACCGTTATACAAATGATACACACAGCAGTCCTGCTGATATACTCGAATAATAAAAACAATACAAACAAGCTGGATAATAGTAATTTGCAGGGCGGGGGGAAGCATCTGTTCAAGGTTTATTGGTCTTTGCAGCTGGAACGATCTCCAACGGAGCTTCTTACATGAACCCAGAGCTGGAGAGAGAAACATCAACATGTCAGTAGAACAATAACGCTCTTTTTCAACTTATTTTCAACAGAAATAATAGCACATGGTGCAAGAACAAGATACAAAATGCTTGATTTGTTTTATCCTCCTTCCTCTAAAGGTTTGTAATGGTATTAATCCTACCATTTTCCTAACATGGGTTCTTGCTCATTACATACTAGAGTTTGGCCGTGCCGCTGTAGAACCTCGGTTTGCTCATCTGGACCTACGTTTCGATATAACGACTTTGTAAACTTAAAGAAAAAAAATACTCAAACTGATGAATGAAGCTCATTGACACGGTCACCCAAAAACTATGAAGAGAATAAAAGCATTCTCCCGATATTAAATAGTAGATAAAGGCACAGAAGCAGTTACACTTTTACACTCATTAAGAATCCCAAATTCTGCGATTATGCAAATTAGAAATGCCCCCCCAACCCTACACGTGGCCACCTCCCTTCCCCTGGGAAACTGCTGTTGCATGGCCCGTATTTGCATATGTTAAGACACAATAATACTTGCCTAAAATCTGTGTCTATGCCGAAATGGGCATGCAGCTTTTACAGCTTAGTTAGGATCATTATTTCATTTCATTAGCTGGAGAAAAAAAAAAAAGAAAGAAAAGAGGGCGTGCTCACAGCAACACCTTTTTAACAGCTTTAAAAGATTTTTTTTTACTTAAAATAATTGCAAAAGTCAATATCGGATCAGTATCACTCAGAGATCCGATATCGGTATCGTATCGAAAATAAGGAGGGAAGAAGAAAAAGGAAAGTTAAAAATTGGAACAGGGCATTCCTAATAAATATATACACTATGACCAAAAATGCTTAACGTGCACATGCATGTCTGTTTATGTGCTTAGACTATCCCTCCACCTAACATAGTTTTGGTTAAAAATAGAGTTCTATTAAAATATTAATAGTGCATTTACACAACATTTTATTTATTTCACAATGCAGTGTAGAAAAGTACAAGCACTTAATGACCCCCCCTCAACAAAAAAAAAATCAGTACCTTTTGCTTGTTGATGAATGAAGCCTTGTGTGTAACCATTTTAAGGATTATTAAATTAAACTTGACTTTTTGGCAGGTGCCAGTCGTCATGTTCTCAAAGATTTCGATCGTTCTGAGTTTCGTCTACGTTTGAAACAGAACACCAGGCGCCGGGAATCAGACTGTTGCTTGAGAGACGTTCAGAGTTAGGCGAGCATGCTGCTTACTTCTTGCGGTCCTTGTCCTTCTTGATATTGGAGTTGGAGCTGAACGACTGGCCCTGCAGGAGCTCGGCCGCGGCCTTCTTCTTACCGAAGGAGTTCATCTCGTCCTCCAGAGTCTTCCTCTTGTCATCCAGCTTGCTCTTCTCCTCGGCGTGCAAACGTTTCAGCTGCTCAAACTTGCCCTGGAGCTGCACACGCACACACACACACAAAACTGTTCATGATCTTTTTCTTTTTGGTGGTTTGCTCCTTTAATCCGCTTCATCAGTGTGAGCAAAAGGTGAGTCCTGCTCTCATTAATTTATTCGTAGTGTCTTTAATCTGTGTGTGAGAGCGTATGAGGGTCGATACCTCTCTCTCGGCCTCCTTCAGTTCCGTCTCTTTCTCTTTAACACGCAGCACAAACATCTGCCTCATCTCCTCCTCTCGCCGCTGCAGCTCCAGCAAGAACTCCTGACGCTTCGCCTCGTACGTCTCCTGCAAGCTGAGAAAAAACGCACACAAATATATACACACGCAGTCATGTGCAAAGGTCTTAGGCACCCTACATTTCCACCCTGGATGTTTAGTTTATTTCTGAACATTGAGCAGTAAAGTGGGGGGTGAAGTGAAGGGCCCTTGGGGGCATGGCTGACAAGAGGAATGAGTCCAGCTGGGGGGGGTTCAGGCCTTCTTGCTTTAAATCACATTGTTTAATCAATTACTGTTTCATCTGCATTATTTGTAAGAGTAAGAACAATAAAATTATTGAGCAGCGCCCCTTTAAGATTGAACTGTTTACACAATATTGACTCGCTGTGTCACATGGAATCCTACTGTACTGAATGATTGGCTGATTTAAATGAATCACTGATCATGTATACATACAGACATATATATATACACACACACACACACACACACACATAATAGTCTCTCCTTCTAGTCAACCAAACATGCACTCCAATAAAGCACACACACCTGGTACAAGCACAGAAAACACACACGTTAAAGACACGCTAGCCGTTTGTCTCTGTACCTGACCGGTTTGCTGTCGGCGTCGGTGTCCTTGAAGCCCATCTCCTCCAGTTTGCAGCGTCTGTAGAGCTCGTAGTGGCGCGTGTGTGTCTGCTCCCGCAGGTCCTCCATGTTCACGCAGATCAGCATCTCCCGCAGCTTCACAAAGTCACAGTGGTTCTCGTTCTCCACTGAAACACACACACACACACGACTCACAACCTCAGCAAAACTATGTGGAACACGTGTACAGCTGGCTCTTATGGAAACACACACACACACACACACACACACACACACACACACACACACACACACACACACCTTGCACCACACCCCAGGGGTACTGTCGTGCTTTCACCATCTTATTCCCAATCTTCACCTCCTCCGTGCTTCCCACCACTGCAAACGGCAGGTGGCCCTGGAAACAACACAACGCACACAGGGAAATTGTTATCCACATAATCATTTGGGGATTCCCTCATAATCCGTTAGTCAGGGCTTAGAAGAAAAACATTTAAGGTCTCGTGTGTGTCTAGTTATTGCTCCTGGTGTGTTAATGCTCAAGGTTCAGACAACCCGGCACTAGTGATGCACCAAAATGAAAATCTGAATTTGTACCATTGCATACACTTTGCTTTGATTCGTGTGTTTTTTCGGTGACGTGAAATCGCCGTCTATCCACCGGGCCGTTAAATCATCGCCTGTTCTTACTCACACCGTCTTCTTGCTATCGTTGTGCCGATTATGATATGAAAAGAAACGTGTAGGTTTCCGTCACAGATTACCACTGTGAGCAAGTAAACAGATGTACAGACTGTACTCCGCATTTCTAGGTCACCTTTTAATTGTTGCTCTAAAATGTTCCTGAAACCCAAAATTAAGCTGTTAATGATGTGAACTCCAAAGTCGTGGCTCTGACGACAGCAGTATCAGGATTTTTACCAGGCACTATACGGCCATATTTCTCACCAGAGCAGAAGATGCAACCCACTAAAAACTATTTGCTTAAGCCAAAAAAAAAAAAGCTTGCAATACGTAAATCACTACACTATACAAGTCACAATGTCTGCTAAAGGGGAACAAAATGCGCCTTGGTCTGGAAAATAAAGGTCGGTTTCAATTTGGCGACAATTTTGTGATTTCTTCTTGCCATGACAACTGCTTTTTTTTGCTTAAAGTTATCATTTCCAATGCGTGATAATGACTAAAGCTCGTCATTTCAACTCGCGTATTGATTGGTTTTAATGTTCATGTTTATGGCTTAGAAAAATAAGACGACGACAACACGAGGCTAATGCGACGATTAGGATATATACGTGGCTTCACTGTACGAATGACAGCACCGATCTAGTCCGGAAAATGCAGGCTATTACAATTACAAGCTTTAATCTGTATTTTTTTGGGGCCGTCCCAAAGTAACGAGTGGACTCAATGCTCCGTGTGTCAAATCACTTTTTCTGCTCGAAGAATTATTGGGCGATTTGTGTTAAGAGTTGTGTATACTCACGTTCATGGCGCTGTTGATCTTGGAGACGGTCTCGTCGTCGGTGGGGAACTGATAGATCTGCACTCCGTTGCTGACCAGCTCACTCATGATCTTAATCTTAAACTTGTGCAGCTCACTCTTGGAGATGGTGTCCGCCTTTGCAATAACTGGGATTATATTCACCTTTAACAACAAGGAACGTACACAAAACAGTATGAGTATCTACCACAGATCGTCGTAGACCCATGGCTGTCTTACAGTACATGTCCATTTGCAGTCTGGCTGCAACAAGTTTAGGAAAGCTCAACTTTATGCAAATGAATCATTGCTTTGCATTTAGTCAATCAGGCGAGGGGACACCGGGGTTCGGAATTACCAACAAGACAACCGAGAGGGGCAAAGCTTGTCGTTTTCATTGTATTATATGAAGTTATAATTGAACATTATGACAAAATGTAAATCCTATAAAGCTGGTTAGGTTGATTCCTTATGGTATCTAGCTTGCTAGTGGGCAAATTGTTTATTTCTCCAATGATCCCCAAAATTCGATATCGTTGCCTTGATTTTCATAATGTCCATAACCAAACCCATAAAAACGTCATAGAAATGCCCACCAGCGTGCCGTCACAGTGATGACACAGATGGTTACAAATTAAAAATATTTTGCACCATAACTTGTCACACAAGCATCTACATACACATTTTTTTATTTTATTTTTATGTATAGATTTTTCTTCAGAGATCACAAGAGTTCAGTCAACATAATGTGTATCCATTTTTCTTTTTCTTTCTATCAACCAAAAAGCCATCCGTGAAAACTATCATTTATTGCTCTGGGCTGGTTTAGGAAAAGCCTATGTTTTGCAACACCACAATTGTTTGCTCGAAAAAAGGAATCGTTTCCTAAAAACATAAACGCGCCCTCCTGTCTGGCTCGGAGACAGCCGTAAACCGCGATGCCGACACCGGCTGATCCGGCTGCTCTGCTTCATGCCCGGCCCTTGGGCCTGTTCAGTCCTGCTGCCAGTATTTCTGAAAAGGAAACTCCCACTGAGTGCTAACAATGAAACCAGACACACACACACACACACACACTCCCACACCCAAAATACATCACAAGTCCTAAAACCTGACACAAACGCCCGAATGCACAAAGATTCAGCGCATTATATATAAACTACGGACACGACAGCCTCGTACAATAGTGTATAAGGGACAGCTGAGGAATAAATTCTAGAGATCAGGAAAAATGTTAGAAATGTGCAGCCCTCCCTCGTTCTTTTCCCTCCCAATGTAGCCACAGCCTCTTCCCAGAGTGGCACGTCCGTCCCTAATTGCAAGACAAAAACTGCCAAGCTGGAATTGCAACAACTCACTCAACATATATCTTTATTTTAATTCTCGCCTTTTGACACATACAAAGGCGGCCTCAGCCTTTTTTTTTTTTCCAGTCGGGCAACATTGTTAAGCACGGCTGGAGGAGTTCGGTGAAGACTGAAATTGTAACACAATTTACTACTTACCCTAAATGTAGCTGATCAGCCGATGTTTAATGTCCAATGTTTGTTTTTTTATTTTGCACTGGAGCTACAAGGATAGTGTAGCTAACAAGTAATGATTTTGTAAAATGGCAGGGAAAGTCAAATATTTAAAAATATACTTTCAAAGTGGAACTATATCATCATCTGCATAAGCTCCAGCTTTCTGCTATAATTTCGCCTTTAAACTTTGCAAGGCTGAGAAAAAAAAAACCCTGCCCTCTTGTCTTGGACGGAATGATACCAAACTGTGCTGAAGAAAAAGATGATTCTGGTTGTCCAAGATGGCTGCCCCCATAACGTTACAGCTTTTAGCTACATGGTGAAGTGAAGTCACACTCAGCGAGTCTGTGGGACATCACTGAAGAACCGGATGCGGTTTGAGGCAGGTATTTACGGTGTGTGGGTATATTATTACAGAAAGGATTTTGGGTGAGATAACCTCCAGAGTACATTTGGGTAAAGGGAAAATTGTGTAAACCGCCAAAGCGTTCTAACGTATCGACATGGAAGACGGTCATGCTTTCCTTCCACTGAAAATGCAGCCAACGTGCACATCTTGGCAATGCTGTCTTCAGAATTTTTTTTTTTAATAATGATAAAAATGCAGCGTCGGCCATATTCTCTGAATTGAATTTAATATCTATTGAATTAAAGGACTCCCCTCGTTTTCTCTTTCCGTGTAGGACTAACCTTGCTGTCCAGCTTCTTCATGGTGACGAGGTCGAGGGATTTCAGCGAGTGGCCGGACGGGGCGATGAAGTACAGGCAGGCGTGGATGCGCGAGTCGTGGTAGTTATGCAGCGAGCGCTTGATCTTCAGCTCCTCCTGCAGGTAGGACTCGAACTGTGTGTCGATGTAATCCACCACGTGTTGGTAGCTGGGGAACAAATTTTTACTATTAGCTAATTCTGCTGTACAGGGATTGTGTTAGTGCTTTGAGGAACCTGTAAAAACTGTGTTACCTATTAGACGCGGGGTTATCAAAGTTTTTGCTACTAGGGACTGCTTTTAGCGTGTGTAATAAAAAATATATATATTTTCAACAAAAAAAAATACACAAACCCCTTAATTGCAGCACAGATTAATTCAATAAATACAGCGCATACAGAAAGTTTTCAGACCCTTTCAAGTTTTCCACATTTTGGTATGTTTCAGACTCATCTTAAAATGGATTCAA
>JAOUQW010000011.1:4517541-4528211 GCA_028565825.1 Olivaichthys viedmensis
ACCACCCCACCACTTCCCTTTACAAGCTCCTTAATTAATGCTGAATAAACTGCATTAAACATGAAAAAGAAAAAAGACATTAGAACAGAATAAAAAGTCTTAGAGTCACCTATGCAGAGGATGTTGAAGCAGAAGCCTTGACTGGTGGATTTATTGACCAGCTGATCTGGTAAGCTGTCAAAGCCAACGTGACCAGACAGAGATAAAGGACGA
This sequence comes from Olivaichthys viedmensis, assembly GCA_028565825.1. Lineage (NCBI taxonomy): Eukaryota > Metazoa > Chordata > Actinopteri > Siluriformes > Diplomystidae > Olivaichthys > Olivaichthys viedmensis. The sequence goes on from JAOUQW010000011.1 coordinate 4,517,755, forward strand.
GCATTTCTTTCCTGCTGAAAAATAAAGCACATTAAACTCAGCGACCTGGACAAGCATTTAGCATGACGTGTAGTACAGAAGTCAACGATAAAAAATAAAAATAAAAGATTCAAATTGAAAAGCTCTGAACTTTAAACATTGCAAAACACTGATGCACTGTTAGGACTTGTATCACTTACTCAACACACAATAAGACTATAACCGTGTGCGAGTATTGTCCTCTTGGAACGTCCCTTTTTGTCTTGAAGGACACACAGAATAAATGATAAAACACACAGAGGAAAGCATAGACCAACGGCCATGTAGGAAAAATGACAGTTAAAAATAAATACGTGATCTGGAGAGTTTGGCCACAGTCTTTTTGGGATTGTGTTTGGGACATGGTCCATAAGGACAACACCCTTCAGAAAATCTCAACTAGAGAGTGACACGGTTCCTTCTAGTAAGGTTAAATAGGGCAAATTGAAAAATTATATATCTGTGTAAAACATTCATGCATGACGTTTGCATCCCCCATGGATGAAAAGAGGGGGGTGGGCGGATAGATAGATAGATAGATAGATAGATAGATAGAAATTCCTGTTTTTTAATTTATCTACAAAAACGAATAAAAATGTAAAAAATTAAATGTGGGTGTATCCTGCAACAAGACAACGATCCAAAACCTGAGACAAAAGTTCACAGAAAAATATTTTGAAAAGAGCCAAAAGAAAGAAGTCAAAGCTTTGCTTTGACCCTCTCAGTCGTGTTACAACAGAGATGTCAGGAAGAAACGGGGGCAAAAACGACAAACAAAAGGATCCAAAATCTGTTCATAGGATACAAAAGAGGTTGGAGGCAGTTATAAAAGGCAAAGGGTGGACATATAGTTATTTGAGAAAATCCCATTCAGAAGGATGCAAACATCATTTTGATTTTTATTACCATTAATATCTTTACATGCACTATTTGACCATTTTTGCCAACTGTGATGATAAAGGAATATCTACGACACCAAACACTCGAAATAATGTCTTGTTTGTATAAAACAAATGTCTTTGTCTTTTTAGTTCTCTTTCTTTTATATTTCTCATCTTTTGAAGATTCTGAACCCAAAATGAAAAGTGCGCTACATAAACAAATACATTATAAAATACATTATAATTTTGTCCTAAGGGTACGCAAAACTTTCGCATCATCTGTATCTGTGGGAACAAGGAAAAAATGTGTTCATTCCGTGGGGGCGGGAAAGACCCTAGATAAGCGAAAATAAATAAATAAATAAATAAATCCCATCCTCTTGTGTTTAGATAAGCATGCCAGAGACGCCGCTGTACACGCCACTGCACTGTTTCTTAAGCTGCGGGTTGTGACCATTTGAAAGGCCGGCATCGTGTTCAGCCCTGCGTTCCGGTGACGGGGTGCAGATTTTTGGGGTCCAATCGGAGATGGGAGATAGTTCCAAGCTTTTTAAAAAACACACACACACACACACACACACACTTGTGTCGCTGACAGAATTGATCCTGGATATGCAGTCATGGCGGGTTTTTTTTTTTTTTCTTCCCCCCCCGCTTGATCTACTGATGCTCATAAATGGCATGGGGTCCCACAATGAGCATTGGCAAACGGAAATAAAAGCAAATTAACCCGGTGGAAGGATTACTGACCAAAGTTCAACGTTGATCTCGACACTTGTGTAACCAGGTCATGCAATATGGAAGCAGACGCCAGCTTGATCAGTCCTCATTACAGCATGGTGGAAAACACTAGATCTGGAGGAGGACTGGCTGGAGTCCTGTTTAAAAGCTTATGCAGTCGCCTGGTCGAGTTGTTTAAGGAAGTAGGGAGAGATGGAAGGTTTTAGATCAACTCATTTAGCAGGTATGCAAAGGCACTTTGCTGTAGGCTTGTTTTGTATTGGGGAAGGAGGAGGAGGAGGAGGAGGAGGAGGGGGGTGTATGAAACCATAGTTACTGACTCATAACTTCAATAAGACTTCATACAAGACTGCCGAGCCGTTTGGATCATGTATCTAGTTGGCTATCTTCCTATTGGACATATAGTGTAGAAGCCCAGTACTTCATATCCGTTGTCGTGCACTTATATAATTAGGGAGTTACGTTAAAAAGGTCAATTAAGATGCATCATAGCCATAAGACAGTTAAACTAGCTAACTAGCTAGCTACCTAGCTAGCTAGCTAACAACCCCAACTAGTAAAGAGTGGGAAAAAAAAAACCCCAACACAAAATTAAATTAACAAAATGCTTACCCCCTGCCGAGCAACATCAGACGACGCCATGCTGTGTCCTTAATACACGCGTGTAATTGGTTTATATTTGACGAGTTCTTTTAAATAAAATATAAATAAAAGAGTGCCGACATGAAAGAGGCGGGTGAAAGCGATTGAAAAAGTTTGGAGGAGTTAAAAAAAAAAAAAAAAACGATCGGAATGCAACAGGAACATACCACTCCTGAACTCCGAGAGGTGGAAATCACTGCTTGGGTGGCGCATGTCAAAAAAGCAAAAAATAAAAATAAAAAGGACCCTGAGTCTAACATTAAAACATAACTGTCACCTAAGCTGAATACGAATTGCGGTGTAATTATATCTTGTTTAAAATGTGGGTAATATATCATATTATGTTATGGGTGAGCGCGTATACATCATCATCTCCCTCCCTCCCCTCCCCTCCCTAACTACATTGGTACGCTCTAAACCCGATAAACGCTGGGAAGCAACGCTAGAGTATTCGGGAATGAGAAACTGGCGTCCATTTTGGCTCTGTAAGAGCCGCCTATCCGTTAAAAGCTTTGCGATATTCAGATCCAATATGGCGTACAAAGGGTTTCAGTTTCATCGCGGGGATGGGCGGGGAGTGTATTTGCTTGGCTACGAGTCCCGGATGAAGACGTGGTTGCTCCGCTTACTGGCAATACTGGGCATTAACAGCGCGCGCGGTCGGGATAAAAGAGCCAGAATAATAATGGGCAAGGATCGATTCGTTTATAAATCTTTATTTATTTATTTAGTTTAAAGAAAGAAAGGAAGGAAGGAAGGAAGGAAGGAAGGAGGGAGCTTTCTTTCCTTCACTCGGAATGACAGAGAGTGAAATGTAAACCGCAACGCTCGATCATGCCGCAGTTTATTATTATCGTCGTTGTTGTTTTATTTGTTACATGTATAATTTAGTTTCCGATCGATCCGATGGCGAGCGAGTGCACGCAAGACGCGGTGCTGCGGTTTCTGTCTGCGCGCGGAGGCAGAGCGAGGAACGCTGACTTGATCCAGCACTTTCGAGCCGTTATACCGGCCGATCCCGAGACGAAAGCCGCTGTGAAGGACACGCTGAAGGGCTGCGTGGACCGCGTGGCCGTGGTGAAAGCGGAAAACGGGGAGAAGTACGTGTGTCTGAGGAAGAGGTTCAGAGGGTCGCGGCGACGCTCGGAGGAAAAGCGCGACGATGGCAGCAGCAGCAGCAGCGCCGCCGCCGCCGCCTTGGAAACCGTCACCAATGACAACGCAAGGGCGTTCAGCCTCGCGCCTGTCAAGCTCGTGCCGTCGGAAAACAAGAAAGACGTCAAACACGAAACACCGCATGCCTGTGCGCGCGGAACCGTGCGCGCGCCTCCGCGTGGACCTGCCACGACTTCACCTCCCGAATCCGAGCATCAGAAGGAAATGGGCAATCAGCACGCCGGGAACCGAACGAGGTCGAACCTCGGCAAACCGGTCGAACCTTTTCAGATCGGCAGGCCTCATGCGCAAGCTCCGGGGGAAGACGCGCCCGACGTCGCCGTGATGCCGGCGGATGACGGAACTGCGTTTGACACGCCACGCTTACCGACGGACGCCCGCGCCTCGAGCGCAGACAGGTCGGCGCGCGCGGCAAGCGGGAGGGGGTCCCCGCGCCTCGCGCGCAGGCGGAGCCGAGGGTCGTCCGAGGGCGGCGCGGACGAGGGACGTGTGGACTCTGCGAGCGGCACACCCAAAGGGAGTCGGAAGAGCTTCCTCGAGCACATGATGAGCAGCTCGCCGCAGGTGCGCCGCAGCGTGGTGCTGAAGCACTCCGTCCACGCGCACGGCCGGCACGCCGGCGATGGCGACTCGGTGAACTCGGCGAGCGCGGAGGAAGAGAGCGCCGCGGTCATGCTGGACCCCGTGGAGCACGAGTGGATGATCTGCGCCTGCGACGGCGAATGGGACCGGCTGCACCGGCTGCTCGACGGCGAGCCGGGCCTCGTCACCAAGAAGGACTTCGTGACGGGCTTCACGTGCTTGCACTGGGCCGCCAAGACGGGCAAGCACGAGCTGCTCGCCCAGCTCGTGAACTTCGCGCGGCGGCGCGGCGTGGCGCTGGACGTGAACGCGCGCTCGGGCGCCGGCTACACGGCCCTCCACCTGGCCGCCATGCACAACCACGTCGAGGTGATCAAGCTGCTGGTGGGCGCGTGCGACGCCGACGTGGAGGCGCGCGATTACAACGGCAAGAAGGCGAGCCAGTATTTGCGCAGCGACGTCGCGCGAGACGTCCTCGACATCGCGGGCGCCGACACGGATCGCGGGCCCGAGAACGCGGAGGAGCCCGCGCTCGGAGACGAGGCGGCCCGGTGGAAGCTGGCCAGAGTTTTCCAAGCGAACCTGAAGCTGCTGAACCGTAGCGCGAGCGAGGACGACGCCCGTGACTGGGTCGGGGGGCTCGGGTGGGACAAGCCCCTCCGCCGGAAACCGTCGCTGAACAAGCTGAAGCCCAGACTGAGCAAGACGCGCACCGGGCTGACGTCGATCGTTCACAGCACCTCTCATTTCGAGCGGCTCGAGGGGGCCACGGGTCAAACCTCGGGCTCGGTCAGAACCAGAACCAGACCCAAGTCAAACCTCTTCGGGTAATTGTGCATATGCAGATAGAGGTGATTGTCTCAGGTTCAAAAAAAATAAAAATAATAATGAGTGGGGAAAAAAAGTGGGGATTATTCCAAGGACCCTCAGCAAACAGGAAAAGACAATGGTTTGGGGAAGGGGGGTCCGGCTAAAAAAAAAAAAAGAGTGTGTGAACCACTTGTTTAATCCACCAGCAGCATTTAAGATACAGTTGAGTGCAAAAGTTTGCATCCCCTTGGTTTCTGGGTGGAAAGAGGGGAGGGAAAAAAAAAATCTTTAGTTCACAGTTTATCTCCAAAAAAAAAAAGAAAGAAAAGAATTCCATATGAATTTATTGGTGTTTTTCTAATTATAACAATTGAGTGTAGGTCAGCAGGGGTCCGTACTAGAAGGATTCAAGTTTGCGTTTCTCGTCGACAGGCTGCAGTTAACTTATTTAAATGTGTCTCGTTAAGGTGTGTAATGGCTTAAAGTTTTATTTTCATTTAAGGCATGAAACATCCAAGCAGGCTCAAACTCTCAACCAGTTTGCTGTGTGCGGTCAAGTTAAGAGTTAATAAGAATCAGGACAACAGCTCACGCCAAGACCTGAAACCGAAAAATATTGACATTTCCATACAGGGCTGGAAAAGAGGATAAAAAGATAATAAGGCTGTTTAGAGGTACCATTACCAACAGTGAAAACCATCATTCAGAAATGGAAGAAACACAGACACAAAGAGTGGAAGAAAGAAAAAAAATAATAATCCAAAACAGACAGAAGGAAACCTTCAAAATTCGTGAGAGGAAAAAAATAAAGTTAACATTTTTTTATCACATTCAGAACTATCCTTTTAAATGTTTCACCATTAAAACAAAACAAAAAAAACTGCCAGACAAATTTCGAACAATCCAAAACAAACAGCAGCAGACCTGAACAAGTCGTTAGAGGCAACAAAAAAAAATAATTAATATTAATATTAATATTATTAATATTAATATTAATATTAAAAGTTAATATTTATTTCACATTCATAACTATCATTTTAATTGTTTCACCGTTAATATCTTAACACTTTTTGACCACCTTGTTACTGTTATAATGAAGGAACATTTCAACGTTTTGAAGTGTAGGTATGCAAACTTTTGCACTCAGCTGTGTACGTTATTAAATGCAACCTTCAGCTTTACGGTTGCACCAGCTTGTGCTGTGGTAGCTAGTAGCTGAAAACACTTGCAGCCAAAATAAACCACACAATGCAAATTTCTAAAGTTATTTGTATATTATGCTATCCTGAGTAGGGCCAATTTTTAGATATATGTCGTTATCGTGCATTTTTACTTTATGAATCTATTTACCTAATGATGAGACCAAATCTAAAACGATCCTTCGTTTTCACACACAGATTAAGCCTTGTCTCAGAGCTAATCCTGGTTCTCTACTGAACGTGTTTGTGGCTTGACGTGGCTTGCTTAAATCTTTGCCAGTATGTGCTACCAATAGTCTAACACTCGGGCTAAGACTTAATCTGTTAGTGTCGAAAGGGGCCATATAGGACAGCCCTGTTTAGGAAACGTCCACCCTGTGTACTGTGTTATTTCGGAGGATTGTCACTAGTTCACTCACTAATGTTTATTAGTTGCAAAGCACCTCATGGACCTGCCTGGAAAACTGGCATGATCCAACACCAGCACTCACAAATTGCGTGAAGGATCTGAGATACATTCGATCGAGCTGCTGTCGCAGTCGGACAATAAAACAATAAAAGCAGTCGCTGAGAGACTTGCGTAATAGTACGTCGAGACTATATCGAATATAATACGCATTTTTGTCATCCAAGTGACACCAACGGCAGTTTTTCTGCACTCATGAAGCAAACGGCATAAGGTTTCTCACATTATAGACACCGAGCTGTCAATCATCTCTAAAGCTAAATCATTCTTTATCATTCATTATTCGATTTGTTTCACTTTCATTCCATTAGTGCTGTTAAGAGCAGAGCTGCCACATTTTGAACGAGAATCTGGAAATATCCGATTCAACCAACCCAACATTCAACCCAGACCTCTGTACTTTAGTCAAGTTGTAAAGATGAGCACTAAAAAACACCAGGTTGGTCTGTAAGTGTGTTGCTTGACACCGTGTGTCCTTGTTATGTACTAAAATTGACTCTAATTTTCAGATTAAGCTCTTTATTCTTTACATGCAAGGTGAGTTTTGTCGCACTTTTCAGTAAGAGAGCACTAATAATCATAACACGCTAATAATCCCTTTTCATCGTAGCTAAGTAGTTATGTCATGTAGACATTTTGTGAAAAAGGGCCGTGAGTGTTGTTAAGTGTTCCAGCACGTCTGAAGATGTTCGCTGTGAGCGTCATCATGGTTTCACATGAGCAAGCTCGAGCTCGTTCCCCCTTCACACTGCTGATTATGTGATTTTTCTGCACAGATCACTGGGTTGACCACAAAGTTTTTTTCGAGTCTGCATTAAGTTGAGAAAATCACAAGTCTTAAAGGAATAGTCCAGCGTTTTTCAACCGAATCTCTTATCGACCGTATCTGTAGTGTATACACTACAGCACCTGGTCATAGAAGGGTTTTCTTCATTTTTGCTGTTTTATACTGTTTTAGAATAATAATGACGACATTAACACTATGAAATAACACATATGGAATTATGCAGTGACCAAGAAAAGTTATTTTCTATTTTCTATTTGAAATAGTTAACAGTGTTCCTGATGAAGCTTTGCGCACTCTCGCCATCTTCTCAACCAGCTTCATGAGGGAGCTTCACCCAGGACGCTTTTCTTAAACTTCCCAAATAGGCCGAGCCACTCGTTGTTCTGCTTCTCCTAACGCTCTAAATGATAAACTACTTTTTTGGGGAAATAATTTACTTTTAAGTAAAAAACTACTTTAAATTTATACATGGGCATTTCAACCATAAGCCTTAATCAAAAGGTCTTTAAGACAATGAAAAATATAGATTCAATCTAGTGTCCAAACCTTTGGCTGGTCGTGTGTATGTGATTACCACGGACAAGAATTTCGACACGTTCCCCTGTACTGAGGAAAGAACTGAAAACCTGTTTCCTCAACATGAACATGATGTGGAGGTCTCAGGGCAGTTGTTCGGGGAGTCAATAAATGTTGATGCAAAACACATATTTTTGTAGATGGCTTTAATTAATTCTACAGTTAAAGGTATTTGTGAATTAAATTTGTACAATTCGTCTTTTCAGAGATACATTTTTAGAGGGAAGACTTTGTTATGGTAGCTCAAAATAAACACATGGCGCATGGATACCATAAAACCTTCAGGAAAACCTAAGCAATTGGAACGACTTGTTACTTTATTGCTCCAGTGTTGGAAAGTTAGGATAAAACTCCATAAGAACAGCTTTGGTAAGACTTTCTCTCATTGCTGTCTCATTAAATTTGCGTTATATAGTTGCATATTTGAAATTTCTATCGCCAGAGTTCAACAACTGCCCTTAGATTTCCATTGTAAGTGAGTTTCACGTCAGCAGGTTTTTCGTTCTTTTCTCAGTACAGGGGAACGTGTCGAAATTCTTGTCCATGGTAATCACACATAAGCTACAGATATGGTGGATAGAGATTAAGTTGAAAAACGCTGGAGTATTCCTTTAAGTTGTCTACAGGTGGCCCAAAATCTCTCTTTCTGTCTGCTCTGTTTTTTTTTGCATGCTGCTGAAGGTTACTGCACAAGATATCACATTGTTATCACGTTAAACATTTAACACCGTGTACATAGTGTCTTATTTCAGAAACTGGATTTGTCAGCTAAAATTTAGAGAGCTCCCACACTTATTACAGACATTAACTGTGATTGTGTGTGTGTGTGCTTATGTCCTCGGTCGTCTGGCAAGGACTTTGCTGACCTAAAATTGTGTGTGTGTGTGACCGGGTGTAATGTTTGTCCTTGAGCACATGATGGCCTGCTGCTTGACTTAATCATCATGTGACCTAAAAGCACGCAAGGGTACGCTATTTACCATGTGTTTCTCATGTTACGTCATGGGTGGTAAAGGCAGACTCAAAACATGAAGCTTTCTTAGAACAGTTTTCTCATATCCTGCCCTTTAGCCAACACATCAGCCGGGATTTCGCAATGGCAGATGTGGGCTGACGGAAAACGAGGTTATTCAATGGTACAAATGTTTTTTTTTTCCTCCCAGAAATCCCAAGAAATTCTTAACAGTTCTCAACACTGCTGCTTTGGAAATGACTTTACTTTGCCACGGAAAAACAGTTCAGTCAACCATTGAATAGGTGTTGATGCCTTTTTTTTTTTAAATAATCAAATCATGCTCCACTGTGCCCTTCATTTTAATTAATGTGTTCAGCTATCCGTAAAAATTCCACGTTTGATCATTTCGAAATGTAATGATTGGTTTGGATGTTTCGCAAATAGTTCTGTAATGAAGTTCAGACACATATTCATCTCTATTACCTTTGAACTGGATTTCTGAACTGTAAAATCTAAAATGGGTGTTTGTCTTGTATGTTGTCTGTGTTTTTAAAATCCAACCCGTATCATGTACAAACTTGTAGGAATTCTATGAAGCTGCAGCAGTTTTGTTCACTTTCATACAAATGAAGTTGTACAAGAAGCTACAATTCCTAACCCTACACTTCACCCTAACATTACTCATTCATAACTTTACACACCATTTGACTCTTGGAAATTCTTATACATTTTTAATATTGTAAAACCATCACTGTGCATCTCCTTTGCTTATAGATTTCTATATTTGTAGGTCATGTTATAATGTCAAATTGTTTGCCAACTTGCATATGTTTTCGTGCCGAACATCTGTTGTGGTGCTATTTTAGTTTGGTCACCTTTTGTTGGGGAAAAAAAAAGGCTGAGTGGCAGTTGTTTAAAAACCTGGTGTTAAATGGGAGTTTGCGCTCTCTTCATTAAAGGAATACTCCAGTGTTTTTCAACCTAATCTTTATCCAGCGCATCTGTAGCGTATGTGTGATTACCATGGACAAGAATTGCGACACATATCCCTGCACTGAGAAAAGAACAGAAAACCTGTTTACTCGAAACTCATTTGTAATGGAAGTCTAAGGGCAGGTGTTGAATTCCGTCAAACGTTTAAAAATGCACAGCTATTTAATGCGAATTCAAAACTGCAACTGTGAGAGAAAGTCTTAATAAAGCTGTTCTTGTGTACTTTTATCCAACTTTCAAAAACTCGAGCAATACGTTAAAGCAATTCTGGTTACACGCACTTTCCCGAAGGTTTCGTAGTGTCCATGTACAATTGGGACGGAAACTAAGGTACTTCTGTGTTCATCTACGATGGCTACGCAATAACCTCAAATTCTTCCCTCTTAAAAAAAAGTAGTCTCACCTCTGGAGGGTTCCACTTAAAGCGTTTCAAATTCTTCTCCATGGTAATCACCCATGTGTTACAGATATGGAAAATAGAAATAAGGTTGAAAAAATCCAGGAGTATTTGTTTAACAACTGAAATGAAATGTGTTGTACATCTAAGCTTAATATTCTGGCGATGATTTTAGGGTTTCTATTTGGGAGTAGCATGATATCAGGTTTCCTTCAGCACAAAACACACATTTTC
>JAOUQW010000011.1:4605457-4615807 GCA_028565825.1 Olivaichthys viedmensis
ATTCTCAAATCATGCTGGGATAACATGGATCATCAGGTTTTGCACAAACTTGTGGAGTCCATGCCAGCTCGAGTGCATGCTGTCATTAAAGCAAAAGGAGACATGGCAAATAGAAAATCTAAAAAGAAATTCATGTAAATATTTAAAAGATTCTACTTCTCACTCAATTTTTTATGCTGATAATATAATTTATAATGAAAAAATGTTGTATTAAATTAGAAAATAATGCAAAATAGAAGCATTTTCAGTAGTGGTTTTAGACTTTTGAACCACACTATGTTTTTGAGCGAAAATATTATTATAAAGAAAATACAAGAAAAAGACATTTCTATTAGAATGATTTTTGTTAGAGCAAAGGTAAGTAGTTTCTCCTATAGTTTGATTGTAAAATGAGAATTATTGTATGTAATTTTTATATAATGCAATCATTTTTGCTCATTTTTATAAAAGTGCCAATAATTTTGGAGGGCACTTGTATCTTCTAGATAATTAAACTTCTCCTGGTTGTAAATCTTGATTCTTATTCTGTGCCTTTGGATTTGATATTTTTATAACCTTTATTTTACAATTTATTTTAGATTTGGCTCAACTTTTAATAAGTAGTTAAGTTTAGGTTCACTATCTTAATGGAGAATCTTAACAGAACATTTAATTTAAAAATAATTCTAGCCACTGTACACACAGCAACCATATTATCACATTTAACCTCACACATTAAGTAAAATTATTTATGATAGCTAGTTATGCTAGTACTGTATTTGTATTGCACCCCTGTTCCCAAATTTAAATTATAGCAAAATATTTGCATAATTTTTCCCTTACCTCAAATGTAGTCAATCATTTTTTGCTTCTTTAGCTTTGTACGGGAGCTCCTAGGGTAATGTTGCTGAAAAGTAAGACCACCAGGTTAGCATGTGGCCCAATGTTTTGAAGACAGAATTGTATGCGAGCCGTGGTTTAAATTATAATATAGTTCCATGAATTGTATATTTATTTTTTTAAATAAATACTTGTTCTACTATTTTTTTAAACTGTTTATGTACAAATGGTATTACTTAGCCAAACGATGACTTTGGAGGCGAGTGTAACCATTTAGACATGCAGTTTACATAATGCTAAACCACATCACCCCCATGTCTTGAATGGACTGCATTCGGGGTAAGGAAAAAATTATGTAAATTACATTTCTGGCCAAACTTTGGCCAAACTTTCACTTTCAGCTTTTCTCTTCCACCTTCTTGCATCATTTTTTACTTTAATCAATAATGATTTACATATTAATAATAGTATTAAATATTGTGTCATGGCTGTAAGTGAAGTTTATCTATGAGCTGAGAAAACTATTTTCTACAGTGATCAAATCCAATACAAGGTTGTGATAAGCCATTTGGCCAGCTACATTAGGTGACAGGTAACGTGGTTTCACCTGTGGATAATTTCTGGCTGCCTACTTATATGCCTGTCCTTTTCTCAGTAAGGACGCCGGGGAGCGACGGAGCAGCCGAGAAGCCGCGAGCAGCCTGAAATTCGTGGACAAGGAACTGGTTTTATTTATTTCATTTTGTTTCACACACGTGGCACTGAAAAGCGCTTGCTGAATGCGCTCCTTGAAAAGGGCGTTCGTTATTATTTAATAAAGCATGCCTCTGTTCGTCCTCTTTACACACCTGAGTCGCCAGGGTCGTTCACATCCACCAATCCCTTTCCATGGCTTTACACTTTGAAACCACTGACAAAATAGTTTGTCCATGTTAGAAATGTGCTATCATGATTTACATCCCCTTAAGACATAAAATAGTGTTGCAGTTTTTTTATGACTGATGAACTTGCAATACATGTGGCTTTGAAAACTCAAATATGGCAGTTTTTTCACGTTCAAGTCCAAAGGCCATGTCATAGTTTTATTGTCCACTACCTGGGGCTATGCAAATGAAGGCAAAGCTTACTGGGCACCACTCCACAAGCTGTGGCCAGCTTAAGTGACTGTCTTATGCTGAAGACTCCTTTCCCGGTACCTCTTCTAGAACCTGTGTGTGTCTCAAGAGGGTTATTAAACATTTAAGTGCCTGTGTGTACTTGACAAGTTAGAAATAGACAACAGAGATCAAAATGTTGGAGAAATTGAAGCCTGTTAATAAAACTACACACAAGCCTGTCAAAGAAACAATAGGAGAAACAGTACACTGGATTGAGGCTGTTATTAATGGAACAATATATAGAGCTGAGAATTTTCTGACAATAGGGGCAAAAATATAGGTGTCAAACATGCACTTTTGTCAGTGCAGAGAAATGTGAGGAATTAAATAGAAGCAGTTCCAAGGGAATCTTTAGAAGCTGTTACATTGGCCGCTAAGATTCATCTGGCTTTACAGGACAGCAATTGCACAGATATTTCAAACTGTCACAGAGGAGCAATTTATCAGGTGAAAAAGCATTGATTCCAGTTAAGATTTAGACCCAATTGTTCTGAAAGCCTACAACCATTGTTCTTTATATGTCATGTTTAGGCACATAATCCTAAGTTAAATAATAATAAAAAAAGTTTTTTAGTTTTTTAGTATTACCAAAGCACAACTTTATTAATTGCTGTCTCTTCTAAGGCTTGCTGGATGGTGTGTATCAGGGTGCACTGATGTCAACTCCTAAACACCAAAAATCATGCCAGACACCAGAAACTAAAGGCCATTGACATCTCTTATAACATTTCTTATAAGCATATATGTATCACTTATGATGACACAAGCAGGTAGAGTCTCTGTATTTTCCAGATAATATAAAGAAACTATTTTGGGATTAAAATAATCTTTGAGAAGCTTTCCAGAAGCATCAGCAGCATTTAGAAGTTATCTGATTAGGGAGGATGATCTCAGTACTAGACTGTACAGATTTTTGGACTAGCACTGCAGAGGGGATTTTCACACTCACACTGCTGAAATAGCACAGAGGAATGAAACAGAGAGACAGTCCTGGCAGCGCATGAATCAGAAACACCTCTCTATTACTGAGATGCTGCTAATATGTCATACACTTCTGTTATTGTGTGGCAAAAATGGCTCATAAGCATGGTATGAAGTGTAAGCAGAAGCAATCATGATCTATATTTTTAACCATTCATGTTTTTGCTCCATACCAGTTTGGGCTAATTTCCAATGCTTATCATCTGCACCTGCAATTACACAGAACAGAAACCTAAAAAGTCAAATAAAGCCCAAATTATCTTCCCATGCATTGAGGCATGAATGCACGAACTGCTATTTAGGAATTCAGTTTTAAATAAAAGTGAAGATGCATTTATTTCACATAGCCCAGAACAAGTAAAATACTACATTGTCATAGTAAATCCATTTTCTTTTTTCAAATTATTTTGAGGCAGAAAATAAATTCCTGTTCAGCAGGACATTGGAAGTCTGTAATAAATTCCTTGCTGGGTTCTGATAAAAGCCACAGATGAAAAGGGTAGAGGGGGTGGATGTGGAGTCCCAAGAGAGTGATAACTATCAGAAAGCAAATTTAAGTCCCATTCATCTGTGATCAAGAGACAACCAAAATAATTCATAAAAAGTCATATCCTCACATGGCTTCACATACTACTGCTATGCTGATAACACCCAACTCATCTTCTCCTTTCCTCCCTCAGACACTCATGTTTCTGCGCAGATCTCTGCATGCCTGGCAGACATCTCATCATGAATGGCAGCTCATCACCTGAAATTAAATCCAAGCCAGACTGAGCTGCTATATATCCCTGAAGATACATCCCTACATCAAGACCTTGCCATCTTGATGGAGAACCCTATGATCACACCACCAGACAACGCAAGAAACCTTGGGGTGGTTCTGGACAACCAGCTCATGTTGCTAACCTAACTTTACAACATCAGGCGTATCCGACCTTTTCTCTCCATGGAGGCCACTCAGGTGCTTGTTCAGTCCCTTGTTATCTCGAGATTGAACTACTGCAAGTCGCTTATGGCAGGTCTTCCTCTGCGTGCCATCAGGCCCCTGCAACTGATCCAGAATGTAGCTGCACGCCTTGTTTTCAACCTCCCCAAATTCTCCCACAACACCCCATTGCTGCGTTCCCTCCACTGGCTTCCTGTAGCTGCCCACATCAGATTTAACACTGATGCTGGCCTACAAAGCCAAAAACGGACCAGCCCTCACCTACCTGAAGTCTCTTATTAAACCCCGCTCTGTGTCACGTTCCCATCGGGCCACAAGCGCGGCTCGAATTGTCCATCCCTCAAGACTCAAGGAAGACACGCATCAAAACTCTTCTCTGTTCTGGCACCCAGGTGGTGGAATGAACCCCTGACTGTCTGAACAGCTGAGTCACTGGCTGTCTTCAAATGAAGACTGAAGACCCACCTCTTCACTAAACATTAAAGTGAGCACTAAATCGCACATACACACAAAAAAAACCCTACTCGTACTGTTTTCTTTGCTGTACTAACTCTCTTACTAACTCCTCTCTAACAGGGTTTTAGCTTTACGGTATCCCTAGACCTTGACCTATTTGTACTAGTGTGAGGATATGTTTTTCGATGGAGACTACAAAGCACTTCTGTAAGTCGCTCTGGATAAGGGCTTCTGCTAAATGCTGTAAATGTAAATTTAAATGTATAAAATAATCCCTTTGTATGAACATGCATACTCCTATGAATGCACACTTAGTGCACATGTATTCAAGTATAGTGAGCAGAGAAAAAACTCTTATTTAATATCACTAACATAGCAAGTCAGCAGTCTAGATTAGTAAGCCCTCCATAACTGACATCTTCCCACAATATGACACCTCACCACATAGGAGAGTTTATATAAAATGCTATAATTTATTTCAACACTCACTTGCAACTAGTCAGATGACTGCTCTCTATGCTAACACCTGCAGTATACTAACCAGGCTTTTGTTGTGTTTTGATGTTTGTAACTTGTCTTTTTATAACTATACATTTTTACGAGAACATTGCTAATACAACGAAAACTCCTTCAGATCTTCTAGAATTAACTATTTATTATCCATAAAATTAAATTTCTATGATGGACAATGCAGAAGTTAAATATTTTGGACCCAGGAGGTGGAGTGTGTGTTGTAGCACATGGATTAGACTACTAGAAATGGTGCAAAGAACATTTTAGTACACGGTCACTCATTGAGTGCCTAGAAAAAGTGCAGCATTTTCCAGCCATGCTGATGTTAATCATCTCATGAACATTTAACCACTACAATTTATTCCCACATGTCTTACTGGACTGCTGCTGTAATGCATTCATGAACTAGACTAATGCTGCTCTGAACCTCCCTCCTGCACAAATCACCATATAAAGGATAATTAAATTAGGGTCCAAAAGCCTGAGTCCACTACCGAGAACTGATTTTATTTCATTGTTTGTCAAAAACATGATACTTGTGTAAATTTTGACGTGATACTTATTAGATTATTTAGAAATGTTAAACTTGGAAATCAAACATATTAAAAGAGATATATCTGACTGCAATGTTGGCACTCTATATGCTTAGTTTTTTATACTGCTGTGACACCATACTGTGTATTTCATTGAGATGATAAAACATGTATGATCCTAATTATCATCTCTAACCAACTAACAGCTCAATTAGTACGTGCACTATCATTAGTTTTTGATAACTGATTGGTAGGTGACTTAGATTTTTGGACCACACTGAACTTCTTTTGATTTTGAATGTTTCTCCTCACACATTTCTATTCAAGACTGACAAGAGATCATTGTGGCAACAGGGGCGTGGTCGAGCATTGGCTGCAGAGGGAGGGAGGGGTTACAAGCAGGTTACGAGTGATTGTTTACACCTGTGCGTTGTTAACGGCAGACTACTGTGCTCATTCCCGCCAACATAGCCAGGGTGCTACAGTGGGGCCAAAACCCGGGATTGAGCCTACTTATGTGCCTGTATTTTTCTCAGTAGGCTGCCCATGACATGAAAGAGAGACAGAGGCCCGGCGGAGCTGAAACGAGCAAGGGAAGTTTTGTTTTATTTTGTGTCATGTGTGTGTGACATTGGCTGCGCTGACAAGTGCACGTTTTGAGTGAAAAAAGGAAATAATAAAGACGAAAAGCAGCTCTGCAACTCAACACACCTGCCTCCTGTGTCCTCATTCCCCCCAACATAGCCATAGTGCTACAATCATGTAATTATATTAGAATTATAGATCCAAGATGAGTAGTCTACTGTTACAGTGTGCACCACAATAATCCATACAAATGTGTGCACCACAACATGCTCAAATAAATAAGGTACTGAGCCAGTCTGTTTTTCACAAAAGAGCACAAAATCTCTGCGGGCTTAAACTGTGGTTATTACTGTAGAAATTACACCTATAATACAGAAAGAACATCAATATGTACAATGTACTCATCACTGCAGTGTACCCAGTACTGTAGTCTGCATTCAGCATGATGCCTAAATTCACTCATTGCATAGGATTCTTCTTTCTTCTCCAAAAACAAAACTCACAAATGTTAAACACTCATTCCCTCTGTCCTAGTCATTAGATTCAAAATTCACACAGGCTTTTCTAAATTGCCATGATCTGAGTATTGCTGCCACTTGGACATTGTTTAAATGCTAATCTTTTAGAGACAATGCAGGCACAGTTAAAGGAGAAGTTGAAAGGTCAGTTTGGCCTTCATCCCTCTAGCCAATAGCATTCACTATTCTCTCTTGGTGCAGCTTTGACTGTCAATAGTGCCTGTTTTTCTGATGGTTCACTGGTCATTAATTTAACAGCACTACTCCTTACCCAAGGGATTTTCTACAACTTAAAGGCTATTTATTCCTAAAGAGACATTTGGTTGCCACCCACAAGCCACCCACAATGGCCATCTCACCCACCATAAGCATTAGAAATCCCAGATGACCCTAATTTCTACTGTCACTTTCACGATTCAAGCCTCCTAATGATACTCAAATGTCAAACTGCTATATTCCTAATCTCTGTGCAGCTGATATATGGGTCAGAGCACTCTGTGGCCCCATTACTGCTGCACACACTACATATGGTGCAGTTGGTAAGTAATTGGAAGTCATTTTTTGTTGTTGTCTTATCTATTATCGAATATTTTTATCTGTATTATCTAATCAGCCAATCGTATGGCAGCAGCGCAATGCATAAAATCATGCAGATACAGGCCAGCAGCTTCAGGTAATGTCCACATCAACCCTCAGAATGGGGGAAAATGTGATCTCAGTGATTTTGAGCGTGGCATGATTGTTGGTGCCAGACGAGCTGTTGAGTATTTCTAAAACTGCTGATCTCCTGGGACTTTCACGCACAGCAGTGCCCTACCCAGTATTAGTATATTAGCACCTAATAAAGTGCTCGGTGAGTGTAGTTGCCTTATAGTTGCCTGTACGGTTTATGTATAGTTTATAGTTGCATGTACAGTTCATAGTTGCTTTATAGTTGCATGTACAGTTTATGAATAGTTTATAGTTGCTTTATAGTTGCATGTACGGTTTATGAATAGTTTATAGTTTCTTTATAGTTGCATGTACAGTTTATGAATAGTTTATAGTTGCTTTATAGTTGCATATATAGTTTATGTGTAACTACATGGGTATTAGAGACACAGTATAAAGTGCGACCGGCTACACAGTGTTACACACAAACCTGGGAGCGTGTTTCAGGAACTTCTGACTGCAGTCGATCGATGAGCTGCTCCACTGATGCATCGAAGCCTTTACCACGCCAGTCCTTCTGCACCATATCATCCAGCCCTGCAGGACAAAACGGATGCACTGTGTCATACCTTCACTCATTTTTCAGCTTTTCTCTGATGAACATGAGTTACAAACATCAATCTACTAAGTGAAGACCGATTGCCTTTGTAGCGTTTGTGAAGCTGCAGAGAGTGACTGTTCTGCTCTATGATCAACAGCAAAATCTTGACAGCGGCGCTGCCGATCACAGGGTTGGTGCTGCTCGACATTTTATACACAACGTCGTCCATGACACTGTGCAGTGCTTTACTCCCCATCTCAGATATAACTGCACTGCAGAAGATGAGAGGGGGAATGAAAGGTAAATGTAAACGGGAGTTTTCCCACTTCATGAGTATGAAATCTGTAAATATTTCATTGGTAATATTGAACTTTTTGTTTCCCCCTGCCGCTAATTCCATTCATGCAATTTCATCAAACCAGTACGTTCCAGCTGTTTCATGCACGTGGAGTTCATTTGCATAAATAAGTGATAAAACTATTAGACTTAGTGTTGGAGGCTTCTGTGTTAATTGTAGATTAAATTCACATTTACAGGATTATTTAACAGCAATAAACCATGGACATCAGCATTAATACACATATAAATAATGTTAACAAAGTAATTATGACTTTTATTAAATTGGTTGTTTGTTTAAACTAAATAATGAACCCCTGTATTAACTAATGTTTATTCCGTTCAGGACAAAAAGTAGGTCCGCTTAAATTAAATGACATGTTTCTAAATGTTGATAATCAGCTGAACTCAAAGGGTGAAAATGATGGAACCCACAATTCAGCCTTACTTATGAATTCTGAGAATTAACATATTAATTAACCCCTTAACCTCCCAGCTTATTATCCTGTTATTCATCTTAAAGCATATTATTCAGTAGCTACTATGCATTATTCAGTAACTACAGTGAACCTAACAGGAAAGTTGTGTTACGAGAGTGAAAAATCTGGAATTTAATGGATTATTTGTTCCTATTGGACATTGCGGACCTTTCGTTAATATTAACTAATACTATGAGTAATGCGAGTCATTGAAACCTTAACATAAAGCATTTCCGATTAAAATGTTATATTAGCCGAGGAAATAATAAGCACTCAAGACTTCTGTACATTATACAAGCGTCTACGGCTGTTGTGTATTAAAGCAATTGACATCAGTTATAATAAGTGGGCGATGCTCTACCTGTTAGTCCTGAAGACATTGTACCACATCATTAGTATAACTGCAGTGACCTCATCATCCTCGCTCATCTGCACACTCTCATAAGGTTTGGAGTCGAGGACTGGGAGGGGGGGAAAGCAAGCAATGACATCACCGATACAATACATTCCCTTAAAAAGTATGGGATAAACTCACACATTTCCAGAAACTTTAAAATCGTTCTTGCCATACCACAAGGAATCAGATGAGCGTGCGCTCTCAAAAGCCAGCTGACAGAATCCAAGACTTTCCTAAAGAGACGGATCATCTCAGTTTGTCTTTTATCCTGCTGGAGAGGAAAGAAATGGAGAATTGGAGAAAGTCAATTCTCTATCAGATTGTGCGTAAACGATCTCGAAAAGAATATGTAAAGGTGGGTCATGCATCTGAGCTGGTTGATGCATCTTTTGCTCACACTATGTTTCTCACCCTTATTGCTCGGTTCATGATGCGCTGAGCGAGGAACAGAAGGTTGTCTGTTACCGATGGAAGAAACTGACGATGAAACGCTTCTCTGTCCCTCACAGGGCCGACACCGACACAGCATGTGCTGGGTAAGAGACATGGGATTAAAACAGATGCTTCATGCTGAACGCAAATGCAGGAATGGGACGTTCTAAAATGCTTAACCAAACCAACGACCAAACAACATCAAATCTCCCACACACTTACCTTGCCATAGACACGATCTACTACCAAAAGCACAAGACGGCAATCGGAAAAAAAGAACACAATAGTTTTCACGTTAAACGTTTAAACGTCTCTATAGACACGCATTATACGGAAACACCAAATTCCTCTCACGCTTTATTAATCCTAACTACTGTCCACTATTTAAAGAATGATTAGCAGTTTCGTGTGAAGCTTTCCCCCCCATTGTAAACTATTATAATAAACGGCGTAACGTGAAAATCCATGCCTTATGTTTTTGTTTATGGAACCACTTTTGATAGGAGGCATAGGTTATTCGTAGATCAATAAAGTGTCAGAAAAATCCCAGTGTTTTTCGATATGATCCTACAGAAATCTCTCTTCCTACCTGATGATGTCTGCCATTTGTGTAAAAGAGGGATAACCCCCTTCAGTTTGGGCAGGATTGAGCTTGAGTGCAGCAGAGCAGTATGCCAGAACTCCGTGGTGGTAAAGGTCTTGTTTGCATTTCTCTAAATCCTCTTGGTCTCCCACCGACTTTCTGCCTAAAAGCTCTTCCCACATGGAGTGAAATGAATGAATGAATGAAAGCTTCTTTATTGTCACATGTATATACAAATACAGGAATATACATGTACAGTACAGTGAAATTCATTCTTCATATCCCAGCATATCGGTAAGCTGGGGTCAGAGCGCAGGGTCAGCCATGATACAGCACCCCTGGAGCAGGGAGGGTTAAGGGCCT
>JAOUQW010000011.1:4624048-4634649 GCA_028565825.1 Olivaichthys viedmensis
TGTGGGTGTGTGTGTGTGCAGTGTGCGCAATGTGTGTGTGAGCAGTGTGTGTATGTGTGTGCAGTGTCTGTGTGTGTGTGTGTGTGTGTGTGTGTGTACAGTGTGTGCAATTTGTGTGTGTGTGTGTGTTTGTGTATGTACAGTATGTGCAATGTGTGTGAGTGTGTAAATGTGTGTGTGCAGCGTGTGCATTGTGTGTGTGTGCAGTGCTTGTTGTGTGTCAGTGAATTGGTTTACTCTTTCTTATAGATATTCTTTATGTATGACAATATATATAATTATACGAGACCATTTTAGGACGCTGATGTTTTAGGAAAATTGCATGGTTTTAATACTAATTCATTAAAAGATGTATCATACAATGTTAATGTGTAAATATTACAATATATCCGACAATGGTAGTCATGATTCTGAAGTTTAACACGGCGTCAGATTTTGAGTTTTGGAATTGGACTGGATTTATTGACTATTGGTCTGGTTTTTGTCACGCAGAGCTGGCAACCCTGTGTACCTCTTACATCCGTGTTGTTAGCATCACGCTAAACCTACTTCATGAATGCAATATATGGAGATACAGTATGTCACAACGCGTAATTACTGCCTGTATAGCGTGTAGCACTGCTTCAGAACTGTGCGTTATTTGCTAGCGGGAGTGGAGGATGGAAATGGGAGTGTCTGGGATGTGTAATTGAATAATTTTCCTCACCTTGTTCTTGCTGATAGACCCATTAGTGCGTGTGCTAGCCCTCCAGGCATTGCAGAGAAGTAGGTGTGAATTTCCTGCCATAACTCTGTCTAATGCAATTTAAACGCTGTAAGGCAAATGCATTCCTTTTTTTAGTCACACAAATACTCACTCGTGTGTTTCTGTCGTTTTAAAATAGAAAATGAAAGTTAATGAAAGGGCCAATACAGCTGGTTGAGATCTCGTACATCTATCCTTGAGTGCTATTTAGAATTTTCCGGTTATGGAATTCAGTCAGACTGGGACAAAGTACTATTGCAATGTTTCGATTTTTGTTATATAATGAGATAACTTACCTATATACCTTCCAAGCTGCAGCGATATTATGCTTGTGAACATACCGTTGGAAAAACAAAAATGCAACACTCAATGTTGGACTAAAATTTCATCATTAATTGTGTATATAACAACAATAAATGAGTGAAAAGAATAACAGGGATTTCTGCAGTCCTTCAGCACCCAGTGTGAGCTCCACTAGCAGCTGCCACTACATTTACATTTCCAGCATTCAGCAGTCGCCCTTATCCAGAGCGACTTACAGAAGTTCTTTGTGGTCTCCATCAAAAAAACACATCCTCATGCTAGCACAATTAAGCCAGGGTCTAGGAATACCATCAAGCTAAAACCCTGTTAGAGAGGAGTTAGTATGAGAGTTAGTACAGCAAAGAAAACAGTACGAGTCAGGGTTCAGTCTTTGTTTGAAGACAGATGGGGACTCAGCTGTTCGGACAGTCAGGGGAAGCTCATTCCACCACCTGGGTGCCAGAACAGAGAAGAGTCTTGATGCGTGTCTTCCTTGTGTCTTGAGGGAGGGTTGGTCGAGATGAACCGTGCTTGTGGCTCGAAGGGAACGTGGCACAGAGTAGGTGGTATGTGGGGGCTGGTCCGTTTTTTGGCTTTGTAGACCAGCATCAGTGTTTTAAATCTGATGCGGGCAGCTACAGGAAGCCAGTGGAGGGAACGCAGCAACGGGGTGATGTGGGAGAATTTGGGGAGATGGCACGCTGAGGAAGACCTGCCAGGAGCGAGTTGCAGTCCAATCTCGAGATAACAAGGGACTGAACAAGCACCTGAGTGGCCTTCGTGGTGAGAAAAGGTAGGATTCTGCCGATGTTGTAAAGGAGAAACATGCATGACCGAGTCAGGTTAGCAACGTGAGCAGAAAACCATCTACACGCAGAGCCAGTGATCCAGTGAAAATGCAGTTGTTGGATGTGCACCCGTTCCTGCAGAAGGTCCTGATGAAGTTTCTGGTTGTTAACAGCCAGAGGATCACGCCGTCTCACACCGTCCCCAGATGTTGTGATCCAAAGCGTCCAATGAGTGCTCCATGGAAGCACAGAGCTGGGAAACCAGATCTGAAACCTCGTCTGCAGTCAGGATGCAGTGGAGCAACGCTGGCACATGACATGCTCGCTCTCTATTGCTTCTAGTGGCATTAAAGTTATTCCCAAAATGCTTAAATGCCGTCTTTTTCTTGCAGTGAGCAAAGCTTTGATCTCATTGGGTAAAAAAATTAGCTTTTGTGTCATCAGCATGTTGTCATAGGGCTTAAAATGATTTATACGATTTCCAGAAAATCATGCATTTGTAAAGCTCAATGGTTAGATGAATGTTTATGTGTTTGCACTTCACACTAGTCTGGATCGTCTTCCGCCGAATTGTGCTAAACTTTTGCTTTCTCTCCTGAATGACCTTCCTTTGTCGTTTTATGTTTGGGTCCGCTCTTAAAAGATTATCTCAAAACCAGAGATCCACTAACTCTTCTGCTTACAGAAATAAGAGTTTTAAGAGATTTAAGGCTGATTTTTTCTTTCTTTTGAAGCTGGTGTGAAGCACAGCAGAAATAGCTAGCTAACGTTCTCAGCACAGGGCTTTAATGTCGCGGTATGTTAAAAAACAGGCGCAGCGGATATCGCATTTTGCAGAGAAACTAATCCTTCAACCCCTTAAACGATACATCTTTGCTTATATTGCGATCAGTCATAATAAGTACATACATGTAATGACTCGTAAACATTCAGTTCTATTGATAAAAACAAAAAAGTGACAATTTGGCGTTTATTGCGTTTCGGAAACAAACTCTTCAAAATGTTCTATAGTAAAACCTAATTCGTGAATGTGACGCTTTAAAAAAAAAAACAACAACTTAACATACTCTAGAGTGCTGATAACTCACAGAAAGTGATTTTTGTGTGTGTGTAAGATTCTGTTATGCTTGCTTGGATTTGTGGTTACATATTTACATCTTTCATATTATCGCTCAGGCCCTTATCTATACATATATTATCTATAAATACATGATATAGACCTTCAGGATTTTGTGATATAATTTTTAGGCCATTTTTCCCCCTAATAATTACCTTTAAGTTGTAATTGCTTCTTTACAAAGCCACTACTTTGTTATTTCATGGCTTGATTGTTCTTTGTTCATCTTCACACATTGTTATTATAGTAACCAGGTGTGAATACCTGCAGAGTTTTTGTGAGCAACGTTTTTTTTTTTTTGATTGTCAAAATGTCCTGAAGATTTAACGAGAGAGATGGGGAGAGACAGAGGAGAAACAGATGCAGGGACAAAGAAAGGCAGACAGTTTGCATGTAAAGATATTGTACATGACATCGTGGTAAATAAGAAAGCTGGTGTGTAAAATACGCTCTAGTCTCCAGCCGGATCAGCGTAAAGCATCTGTTTCTCAGTACATTTAACATGTCATGTTCAGGAACAGCCTCCCTCGTTCAGGTTAAATAGTTTATGCAGTCCGCAGTGGAGAAACGGAGGAATCACGGATTAGAGGAGAAGAGAGATGAATGTGTTTAAGTATGTGCGTGTGTGTGCTTGTGTGTGCTCATGTGTACGTAGTCAGTCTACATACTCGACTGCATGTTTACAATCTGGGTGTGTTTGTGCATGTGTCAGCTGTCTGGCTTTATCTGTGTGTGGATGCATATATGTTGTGTGTGTGTGTGTGTGTGTGTGTGATTGAGCTGTATCCAGTGACTGACCCCAGTGGCCAGCTGTGACTGGCTGGGATTATACTGGCTGCAGATTACACACTGAAGAATCGGCGCAGGATTAGGGCTAAAGAATCGCAACGTCCCTCCATTGACAACACTTTCTCAATACATATCCTCCCAGGATTCAACCAGCCAGGGTTGCCAGATTGGTGCTTATAGTTTCCAACCCAACAGTTGTTCCGCATCTTCTCAAAGGCTTGAAAAAATGTTATATACCGAAAATAGTTGTGGGAAAAATTGTATTATTTGATGCATCGCGATTATCTCTCGAATGATTCTGCATCAATGCACAAAATATCATAATCGACTTCTACGTAGGCTTATGCGTAAGGTTTTTTGTTTTTAACTAAAAAATGTCAAGAGTTCCACATTTCTCTGGTGAAAAATAAACACACTATAGGCTAGGGCCGTCAAATTCAATTAAAAATGATATTCGAATTTTCATTTAGAATATTAAGGAATATTAATGAGTCTATAATTTTATACTGCCACAGACAATATATGCTCACTACATAGGGTATAATGTAATGCTGTTGTGATACCTATGTAGTGCACTATATTCTCAATGGAATGCCATTTGCGATTCAGCCACAGGAAACTGTAACTCAGATTGTGCTTTTTGAAATGTAAACTAATTACATGTAGCCAAATATCACGTATTTTGTTTTTTTATATTTGATTAATAAATTAATGTAATGCGATGGACTGGCATCCCATCCAGGGTGAATTCCTGCCTTGCGCATAGTGTTCCTGGGATAGGCTCCGGATCCACCATGAACCTGACCAGGATAAAGCGTTTTCTGTAGATGAATGAATGAATGAAATTGATATGTAATTAAAAATATGTGAAAATAAAGCATGCCATAAATGACATAAATTTATTCAGGGGCCTTTTTGTACATGAAGCAGCACAAGGGTCATTTAGCCAAAAAGTTTAGGAATATGTTTTGATTGATTACTAGAAAAAAATATTAATTTGGGTTCCTGAGTGGCGCAACAGAAAATCGTGCACCCTACCTTCAGATGACCATGAGTTCGTATCCTGACGGTGCCACACCCATCTGTGGCCGGGAGTCCAAAAGAGCATAATTGGCCCTGCTCTCTTGGTGAGAAGGATGGAATTAATGTCTCTCCCCTGTTGATTAGATCGACACTAGCCAATGGTGGGCATCTGTGATCTCATGTATATGGAAGAAGGCAGTTAGCGTCTCCTCCAAGTGCTTTCAGCTGCCCTCGGAGGAAGCATGTAGTAGCCTTCACCCTCCCTGGGTTGGTAGCTGTCATGTGATAGGGGAGAATTGGCAATGAATAGGCAATGAAAAACTGGGAGAAAAACATAATGGAAATCAAAAATCGAGATGCATAAAGAATCAATTTACAATTTACTGTAACTCCTCTTAACAGGAAGTAATAAAATGTCAATGTCAATAAATGTTTTGATTAATGATAGGACATTATGTTACTCAGTTTTAGCTGCATAAATAAGCAATGAAACTTACCCCTGTAATAAATAAATAAAAAATGTGTAATTATAATAATGGCAAGCCATTCGTATCTTAGACAGTAAAACTAAAAGCAACCTAGAGGGGGAAAACACTCAATCTGGCAACATCAATACCAGTAATGTACACTGACGTACTGTTGAGTCGGTGTGGTCACCTAGTGTTAAACTGGATTGTCTTTCATTCTTTTTATCTTTTAGGTGTACCTTAATAAGCCTGTGTGAATTAATGCGGTATCGAGCTTCACTGTCCGAGCGTAACTCTAACTGGTTTTCTTCCCTTTCTTCCTCTCACGTTTCTCTCTCTCTCTCCGTCTCTCAGTTCCATCTCTTTCGGCTGGGTCTCTGAGGAACGACGGCGTAAAGGCGGCTGATGTTCTAACGGTTCTGAGGGAAAAGGTCGCCTTTGTCTCAGGTTGTCACCGGCGCGCTAAACACTGCTGATAAATCCAGTTTAAGCAGCATAACACTATTAAGGCTATTAAGAAAATTGGACCAACCAGAAGGAATTGTGTCTGACATGTGATATGTTTTTAAGCACACACACAAACACACATTGTGTTTCTTCCCGTAATGTGGGTCACTGAGTGGTTTTAGACGGGGAAATCCCTACCTACAGCCCCCCCATCCCCCCTCTCCCACCCCAAAACCCTCAACTCCCTGCATTTCTCCTTCTCAGTGCTCGATGCTAAATCGTCTGTCTTTCCTACAGGAGGCAGAGATAAGAGAGGAGGACCCATCCTGACCTTCCCTGCCCGCAGCAACCACGACCGAATAAAACAAGAAGACCTGCGCAGGCTCGTCACTTACCTCTCCACCGTGCCCAGGTTCTCCGAGCCCTATCCAGACTTACCGTAGCCGTGCATGTGATGCGCTCATGTGAGCTGCTCTGTGGATTGGTGTGAAGCACCAGGTGCTCTAGTGGGATGGTGTGAAGCAGTTTTCCAAAATGATTAAATCCATGTTGAAGATGCAGAGATGAGCTACCGATCCGAGCAGGTCGTGCGTCATTGCAGCTGCCATGGTTGACATTTAAGTCTTATGTCAGAGGGGCAAGCAAAACGCACAAAGCAGCTTTATTGTGATCTTGTGCAAAATCGTAGTGAATATACTGTACATTTATGACCTGCAGTATAAGAAAACATAAAGGCTAAGATGACATTGTGATTTTAAAATGTGGTTCATCGTGATCAAACACTCTAAAGCTGCATCAGTACACACCTTTTTTTTTGCATAAACATTTACATATGTTGGAGCTTATAAAGTTTGATTTGAGCAAGTTTCACGAAAGCTGGTCTTTAAAGATGCACCAGTGGTTGCTGAGTCAGGATTTGATATGATAGAAGCCGGTCTTACGTGAACTCTGGCTTGCTTGCCTTTCTCGCTATCTTTCTCCCTCTCTGCAGTGAGGATGTTAGTAAGCGCGGCTTCACTGTAATCATCGATATGCGTGGCTCTAAATGGGACCTGATTAAGCCGCTGCTGAAGACGCTGCAGGAAGCGTTCCCGGCCGAGATCTGCGTGGCCCTGATCATCAAACCAGACAACTTCTGGCAGAAGCAAAAGACCAACTTTGGCAGTGCTAAATTCACGTTTGAGGTTTGTACCCGTGTTTCCCAACATTTGTTTATCGTCCAGTTTTTTATATTATATGAGGACTTTTTTGGAAGATAATTTTAAAAGCCGGTTCAAGGTATAAGCACTGTGGAATCTAATAAACTACTATTTTCTGGGATAGTTTCTTGTATTTCTTGGCTATACTCACAAGTTGATTAAGACATTTCTGCTAAAAACCATTAAAGAATTTGGTAGTAGCAGCTCAGTGGTTGAGTGCTAGTGACGTCTGTCTGAGTTTCCGGGATGTTTCCTGGTTAGCTGTGGTGGCATGCTGGTTTTAATTAAAGCCTGACTTCTCTTGTTCATCCCAGACGAGCATGGTGTCCGTGGAGGGCCTGACCAAGCTGGTGGACCCGTCGCAGCTGACAGGCGACCTGGACGGCACGCTAGAGTACGACCACGTGGAGTGGACGGAGCTGCGCGTCTCGCTGGAGGAGTTCACGTGTGGCGCGCTGCACCTCCTCTCGCGCCTGGAGGAGCTGCAGGAGACGATCTCACGCCAGGAGATGGCCGGGGACGCCGAGGAGGCACGCAGGCTGCTGGAGGAGCACGCGCGTTTGAGAAAGAGCGCCACCAAGGCCCCTGTGGACGAGCTGGAGCATGAGGGTCAGCGGCTGCTGCAGAAAATCAGGGACGGTGGGGATGGACGCCTCTCTGGAGGACCTGACTTCCAGAGCCTCGTGCCCAGAGTCACGGCCCTGCTGGACAAACTGCAGGTTGCACGCCAGCACCTGCTGCAGGCTTGGCACATGCGCAAACAGCAGCTGGACCAGTGCTTCCAGCTCCGCCTGTACGAGCAGGACGCAGAGAAGGTGAGGGAGAGATGAGAAAGTTTAAAAAATTTAACGTTTTTGAATGGTTAACTCTCTTGGGTGGCTGATTCCGATTATATGGTACTTGGGTCACATTCGTCAACACAGCGCTAAGGAAACGTTTCGTCCATTTAAAACAGAGACTTTCTCAGCACCTACATAAAAAACCTGATTTTGTACCGAGCAATGTGTATGAGCTCAGTTTGTAATCTGAAAAATCATTTAAAAATCACATTTATATTATAGCGATTCTTGTTAAGAATGTCAGATTAAGAGTGAGCAATATGACGGTATGATATCGATATTGCGATAAATTATTTTCTGAGAGTTTTGTGGGTATCACCAGTACTTCTATAAGACTGACTGAGACCATTACTTATAGTAACAAGTAGCTGGTTTTCCTCCATTTCCTTTTTTGCTGAATAAAAAAAAATCTTTGTATTGTAAAAATGCCTTCAAGTATCATGATATGATATTTTTGCCACATCGCCCATCCCTGGATGAGATCACTGTGTGAGAGTATTGCTGCGTCCAAATGGAGTCGCGTGTTACGAGAACATTCTGTATGAATGGCTCTTTTATAATTTACCATTTTAGAAGTTGACATTTTTGGACAGCTCAGAGTTCACGAGTTATGACGCAATGTTGATGTTTCTCGATATGGTGTAGCCCGTGGAAGTTCAGTTTGCGGTCGTGTAATCACAGTGCAATTTTAGTCATATGCAGTCTTTTTTTAAGCAATTTACCCACACGTCTGAGGGAAATGTTGATATTCCCGATTGTTTTGTCTGGTTTACACTGTCCATATAAAAGCCTTAACTTTTACATCCTAGCTAGCTAAATCATTACCCTGTTTATGCTTAACGTCCATATTTCCCAGTTGCTTAGCAACCGTGTTCTCACGTCTATAACCACCCAAACGGCGAGCGTATCGTGTATTCGCCTTCTCATGTAAAAAGCACAAATTCACGAGTTCCATTTGAACAAGGTAATGATGAGATCTGCGTGATTTAATTGTACTGTACATAATGAACAACGCTGCATCTGTGTATTAAGGTAACAAAGGCTTCATGTAATGATGCCTAATTTAACACAAAACCCAATGGCGCAGTAATTCAGCGAATATTAAATCCCAAGTCAAACAGAATGATGGTTCTGTGCTCGGGCAATGCTGAAATGTTTAGTTAAGGATTTAAGGCTGGAGGGATTTCCGAATGCTAAAACAGGACGGTAAATGAAGTGAGGAATGTAGCAACGATGATGTTTTCGCTCTGTTCTCCCGAGAGGCTGGTTGTGTGCAGGAGCTTGTGTTCCGTTTAAACCCAAACTGAGCAAGAGTTTCACACTCCCCAGTCCTGCTGGCACGGTCCATCTGTGCTCCAATATCGCCAGAACGCCGCCGACATCCAGCCTGAGAGAGAGAGTGAGATAAGAAGAAACAGACCGAGAGTGAGAGAGAATAAAAGCTATGACAAGTGGTACAAAGAGAGAAAAGGAGTGGAGAAAGAGACAGGAAATGTGGGGTGAATGAATGACAAGGAGAAAGATTAAATGAGGATGGGGTATTGTAAGAGACCAGGACAATAGGGGTATACAGTCCACTCCAAAATTAATGGCACACTTCAAAAGAATGGGCAAACGTTCATGTATGAAATAAACATTTCACACAATGGCTATGTTTGCATGCAAAGATGTTTGCCAATCTAAATGAATTAATTTTACAGTATGTATGTTTACCATGCACAAACCTAAAAATATGAAGGAGATTAAAATGTTCTGCATGGAGGAGGAGTCCAAGATCCATCTACAAGTGTCTCCAACTTTGGAGAAGGAAGAAGCTCAGTGCTGTTAGGCTTCACCAGATATTAATTGTGGGGGTGCCGATAATTTTGAAATCAGTGTTTTGCAGAAAAATAAAAAGAATTGTTGTGTTTAAATAAAACTATACAGCATCTACATATGTTTAGGCTCAAAATATCACTCATTGTACATGTTATTCATTTTATATTTTTAATTGTTGCACATTTTCATAAAGGGTGCCAATAATTCTGGAGTTGACTGTATACTTAAGAGAATAGGACAGAAAGTAGGAGTGAATTTAAAGGTTTATATTCTGCCTATAAGCAACTACATTTTTCCTTGTCCTGCATCCGCTGTTGAATAAATATGCCCGCTCTGTAGTAAATATTTATGCAGGAGCGCGTGTCCTGATTGGTTCAGCTCGGTAATCTGTCATTTATCACCATATGGGCTCATAACAGGAAGCACTTTAAACTGAGCGTGCTGTCCTTTTTCTCACCTCTCTCTCTCTCTCTCTGTAGATGTTTGAGTGGATTGGGCACAACAAGGAGCTGTTCCTGCAGACACACACTGACATCGGAGTGAGCTTCCAGCACGCCACTGACCTGCAGACACAGCACGACCACTTTGCCATGAACTCCATGGTAGGGTCTCTTAAAGTATGTGATACCATTGCAGTTTATAGAAGGTCATTGCCATTATGCTTTGTACTGATGTGTTTAAAACAGCGGGTGTTGAGTTGTTTTCTTTCTCAAAAAACACTTTTCTCATGGGGTTTTATTTGCTTTATCACTCACAATCGAGCACCTGCAGCCGTTCAGAGTTGCTTTTGTAGCTTGATTATTTCATGAGTTTGAGTTATCTGGATCGTTTGACGAGTTCCAGTTAGCTGGATTGTTTGACGAGTTCCAGTTAGTTGGATTATTTGATGAGTTAGAATTAGCTAGATCATTTGATGAGTTTGAGTTAGCTGGATTATTTGATGAGTTAGAATAAGATGGATCATTTGATGAGTTCAAATTAGATAGATTATTTGATGAGTTTGAGTTAGCTGGATTATTTGATGAGTTAGAATAAGATGGATCATTTGATGAGTTCAAATTAGATA
>JAOUQW010000011.1:4643540-4657403 GCA_028565825.1 Olivaichthys viedmensis
TAAAAAAGCGACACAATTTTCCTCCATGGTTTATTTGATAGTAATACATGATCATTTTTGGTACATTTGCCTGGTCGTAATGAAGAAAAGTGCCTTTTAACAAAAATTGCAGCTTTAACCTGCATGGTTTTTTTGGTCATTTTATTCTGTTGTCATTTAAATATGTGCGTGTGTGTGTGTGTTTGTAAAGTTCTATGCAAAAGGGTCAATAATTGTGTCTATACAGCAGCAGATGTGTGCAAGAGCTTGAGAGCAATGCTATCAATTACATAAAATCAATTTTGTTGCAGATATAATGTCATTCTAAAATGATGCTTGTACTGTGCGACCTCGTACGTTTTAGATTATTTATAGGAAGCTGGGAAGGAATTAAAGGGGCAATTTGTAATTTTTAGAGACCTCTGCTGCCTGCAAGGAAAACTGCAATTGAAATGAAAACAGTCACAAGCCTTCCCCTTTTCCCCTAACTGACCCCGCCCTCGCTGTTGTAGATATGTTTCGTTCGGGAATGATTCTCTCACTTTGACTGAGTCACTAAGAATCAATATCGGCCACTGCCATGCACTGAGTCGTTCGTTTAATTCAGTTTCTGCTGACGGGATTCGCAATTGCACTCATTGGACCCAAGACTGACTGACTCTAGCATCAGCAAATAGCCTTATAGGGGTGGGAAGTATTTATCAAAGGAGCCTGTCATTGGCTGGAAGAACTGATTGAACGAAGGAATCACTGAACCGGAACGTAGATTTGTTTATGAACTTCATGACCAGATTTGACTGACTCACACACTAAACGAAACCAGGGTGGATGAGACGATATAGAAGCTCTGAGAACTCAGATATAGGTTTATTTGTTTCATGTTTTTTACAATAGCAAATGAAAATAGCAAATGAAAGCTGTTATACATAAATGTGCAAACCAAAGCACAACATTTCCATACATACAGTATTTATGACCGACTTCACGATTATCAAACGTATGTTTTACGTAGGTTTACGTCATATGTTTATCTGTCTGTCTTTTTTAAACCTCCGTGAATTGTGCAAGTCGTATTTGCTATTGTGTGTGAGCCAAAACTACTTCTGCACCCCTTAAGTCAGCAAATCCTTTCGGTCATGACCATGATTCACTCCTCTCTCGTTCAGCGAATCAGTTGAGTCAGTGAGTTCATTGAGTCCCGTTCGGGCTCATTCGGTCCGCGCTGCAGATTTCCAGCGTTTCAGTGCATGCAATAGAAGTCTGTGTTAGGCTGGGTTTGAAAAATAACACAAAATAGCAATGATTATAAGCTATTTTTACACTGCTCAAGCTGTTTGTCGTCTGCATTAGATGGTGGCATGACCAGGCTGCACATTTGGGCAAACCAGGCAATTAAACGAACCGGTGAACAAATCTCAACATTTCAACTCTACTCTGTTGAAACTACTTATGCCTTGTGAGTTGCCTTTTATGGAAAAGGCACAAAGCTGAGCAGCTTTGTTTCGACTGGGGGGTGGAGCTCATTTCCAGGCCGGAAAAGTGTCAACATGTGAGCCGTGAAAAATAGAAACCTGAAATGAAGGAACTCGCCACATGCATTACATGGCAATGTTTTTTTCCGAAGGTATCTTTAAAACTATCTGATTATTACAGTTATAGAAAACGCTTTCAGACATTACAAACTGCAGCTTTAAGAAACGTTAGATGTGTGCAGATTGATTTACAGCACTTGATTCCAAAGGAGGCTGTACAGCATCGAGAATAATGTTATAATAGAATTCATATCCAGAATGCAAATGCCTTTGTAGTGTCAAATCACACTGATCAGATCTCAAGGCTTTTACTTTGAGGAATGATTATGATTATATTATATATGTATATTATTTACGGGGTTTGCACAGGTGCTTAAAAGTCTCTAAAAATGCTTGATTTCTGTGGTTATGCTTAAGGTTTACAATATGCCTAATTTTTAAAAAAGGACCAGAAAATGCTTGATTAGTCCACTATAAGTGAACTAAATAACATTCCACCGAGTCTGCAGTGCCAAATAAGTCGTCTTGATGGAGTTAGATGTTAGAAGTTAGCTTCTTTAATTTGATCTTAGCACTGAATATAAATCATATTGGCTGGTGCCTTCTACAAGTATTAAATGATCACCTCCTCAGTAAAACTGCACTGTTATGCCTGGATGCCAGAAATTAAATTCTTCGTGCTTATATAAGGGGACGAACATATTGCAAGATCTGCAAAAAAGAAATTGACAACATATTGACTTTTATAATTGGTCCCTAATAGCCTACAAAGGCATGACAACCCTTTAAAAAATTAAATAATTTCAATTACAAACTGACAGCTGGCATAACATTAGATAACTAGCTAGCAGTGTTTTTTAAGGCATTTCTAAAAAAAATTAAAAAAAATTTAAAAAAGGATTTTTTTTGTTAATGCAAAATGTCTGATAATCTACCATGAAGGTGCTGGAAAAAGGCTTCAAAAACTGAACCCTGCATTTATCATTTAATAGCTTATTGCTTTTTGGAAAATATTAAAACACTACTACATAAAACATCTAAAATACACTTTAGTATCAGGTTTATATTATTTAGATCTACTTTGCATAAGTTTTTAGTGAGTAAAATAATGAGAGTTTGAAAAAATATGACAGGGGCCTTTTTTGAACAGTACACTTTTAGAAAAAATGGTTTCTTAAGAGTTCTTTGGATAGTTAATGGCTCTTAGCTTCCTAAAGTGGTTCTACTTGGAACCCTGTTTGAAAGAGAAACCCTCTGTTGTAGGGTTCCCCCAGAGGGACAAATTAAAGAACGCTTTAAGGTGCTAACCTTTTTCTTGAGAGTATCTTACTGTATATGTGTGGGTCTGGACTGTGTGCGTATGTCTGTGTGTTCGTCTGCGTGTTCGTCTGCGTGCGTAACGCCTCTCTGTGTGTGTGCAGCTGTGGTCGTGGATGGAGGAGCTGCAGAAGGGCCTGGTGGAACCCATGTGCTCGGAGTCGGTGGACTCGGTGCAGGAGCTCATCAGGCAGTTTCAGCAGCAGCAGAGCAGCACGCTGGACGCTACGCTCAACGTGATCAAGGAGGGAGAGGAGCTCATCCAGCAATTACGGTGAGATCAGCTGCTCAGCGGCATAACTTTACCACTTTTTAACACCGCAGTATGCTCCAATGTTAATTGAAGTAGCCTATGTCTACTATAAATAATTTATAATCTCACTATTCGGTATCACCCAGAAGAGGGTGGGTTCCCTTTTAATAATAAAAATAATAATACATTTAATTTGTTTTGCGCCTTTCAAGGAACTCAAGGACACATTTCAGGGTTATAATGAGTCTGGTTCCTCTCAAGGGTTCTTCCTCATGTCGTCTCAGCGAGTTTTCCCCTGCCACTGTCGCCTCTGGCTTGTTCATTAGGGATCTAGATCTACAACAATGTAATTGAATTGAATTGAACTGAACATCAGTATATGAGCGCAGCAGAATATAAACACTATAAATAACATCTGATAGGCAGTCTTGAGTGATTAGTGAGTGCAGTCCAGAAGATATTATAAGACATCACCGTTGTGTGATATAAAGTAGATGAGAGATACTACTGTATAATCATGGGGACCATCAGACACACTGACATCACCGAGACGTCTCAGAGCAGGTAGACGTCCACCTGGAAGATGACACACGAAATCAGATCAGTGCCAGATGTTTTAATCACTGAGTATTCAAACTCTAGCTGCCATAGAAAACAGCTGGCTGATGCGTCTGTCCTGCAGAATCATTCCAGACCTCCGGAGCTCCATCACCTGTTCACCGGTGTGTGTTGTATGTGTGTGTGTGTATAGGGACTCGGCGCTGGCGAGTAACAGGCTGCCCCACGCCAGCTCCGTGGCTCATATCGAGAGCGTGCTGCAGCAGCTGGATGAAGCGCAGGCTCATATGGAGGAACTGTTCCACGAGCGCAGGATCAAACTCGACATCTTTCTGCAGCTGCGCATTTTCGAGCAGTACGCCCTGGAGGTGTGTGTTTGTGTGTGTGCTGTCGTGTGCAGAAGAAGACAAATGGTTTACGGTTTTGTGTGTGTATTTGTGCGTGCATGTTTTCACATTTTGGCGATCTGGGCCTAAAGTGCTTATCGAGCGTCGCTCTATTTGAACAGAGGGATTTTCCAATTCAGTACGAACCTGCGTCTGTTTATTTTGTGGGTGCTTTATGTTTGTGTGCATGTTGTGTGATGCACAAGGTCAATAGTTGCAAAGTAGGCTGCTCAGTGTGGGTGTTTGTTGCTAGGGAATATGTGTGTCTCTTAATTTCAAGCAAAGCGTGTGTGCATTGATTCAGATGACTGAGTCAGAGACATATTTGTATTTCTGCCTGTCTGTCTGCATGCATGCACATGTCTATATTTGTACATGTGGGCAGGTGTGTCCATATTCCTGTTGGTGTGTGCCTTAGGGCTTCACCGTATAGCGCTTGTTAATCGTTATCGCAATATTGGACTTTGTAATACTGATATTATAAAAGCTTGTAATATGAGTGTGTATTTGCATGAAATCGTAATTAATTTTGAATGAATGCAAGCCAACCTTTAATAGGGATGGGGAAAATAATCGATTCTTTAATATATTGCGATTCTCTCTTGAAAGAATCTGCATCCAGGCACAAAACTGCATAGGCCTATGCATAAATGTTTTTTTAAACTGAAAAATGTCAACAGTAGCAAACATTTCTGATAAACAGTACACAATTAGCGCTGTCAAATTGCTTTAAAAAATGGATTTGGATTTTAATTATGTAAAAAAAAAAAAAAAGATTGGGTATTTAAATGCATTCAAATATCAATGAGCAGAGATGGGAATAAGTAATAGTTTTGCAAGTAATAAGTAAGTCTCAAATCTTGACACAAGTCCCAAGTTCAAAAGTTATAAACAAGTCAGAATGCATTCCTCACCAAATTTAACGCCATTTCAAAATGTAACACTAACAAGGTAATTGTAGTATATTAAATTTGCATAAATTATGCAAGCTTGTTTACGAATATTTCATTTTGACTGCTATATCAGCAATGTTTATGTCGGCGAGTGGGTCATCAAACTGGTGACTCGAGTCCACACCTCTGTTAATGAGCCTATAATGTTATACAGCCACAGACAGAACGAACATTAGCAGTAGCGCTACAGTACGCGTTCGCTGAAAATAGTCACTTTCTTACCAAAGCAAATCAATAGGAGGTCATATCACAACTATATCATAAACTTTACTGTTCCAGACTTGTTTGTATTTATTTATCCACAGTAATGTTATCTTGACGCTGATATTTAGCTCAATTTTACATTTCTTAGGTAAAAATCCGCCTTCAGCTTGTCTTTACGCAGGAGTACTTCATATCCCGTGCCTTCCTATTTACTATATATGCTCACTACACAGGGTATAACATAATGGCGTTGTAGTGCCTACACAGGGCACTGTAGAACGGCATTTGAGATTCAGCTGCAGAAACAGAGTGACTCCAATAAGTGCCTGTTGGAAACTAATTACTTACATGTAATGTCACTTTTAGCACATATTTTTATTCATTATTTAATTTATTGTATTATTTAATTAGATAATTGACATATATTTAAAAAGATATGTAAATATAATGCCATTCACACATTCATTTGTTCAGATCCCTTTTCCTACATCAAGCGACCCAACAGTAATTTAGCCAAAAGGTTTAGGAAAAGCGTGTTTTGATAGATTTACGTTAGACTAAAAGGATCCTAAACATTTGAATGTGGATTTTTTTTGCATTAGAATATGTAAATATTACAGAAATTCAAACAATTTGCCCGAGTGGAAATATATTAAGCCTAGTATTTCATGATGGGTGAAAATTATAGTATATGCTTTAAAAGCAAGCGGTCATACTGGGAAAAATCATAATGTACGCTACAGAAATCAAAACTCAAGATGCATCAAGAATCAATTTATAATCACATCATGTCACTCTGATTCGAAATCAATCTAAACTTGACACATCATGACTTCACCTATTTCTTTGAATAAATTGCAAGATATTTTGTGATCGCAATATGTACACTCTTAAAAAAAAGGTAAAATCTAGAACCCATTTGTCTGTCTGGCTTTATGTAGAACCCTACAACAGAGGGTTTCCCTATCAAAGAGAGTTTCAAGTAGAACCCTATTAGGAAGCTAAGAATCCTTAACTATCCAAATAACTCTTGAGGAATCTTTTTTACTAAGAGTGTAGCACTATAATTGCAATGTGTCATTTTTGTCCATATTGTGCAGCCCTAATGTCTATGTAAACTATCAGAAGTAAACATTAATATTCTAATTCTCATTACTGATTCAAATTCATATTCTAATTCTATTAATTATTCCTCGCAGGTAACAGGCGAGCTGGACGCATGGAAGCAGGACCTGCTGCGTCAGGCATCTGAATTTAACACTGAGGAGCTCACTCTGGCTGAGCAGAGGCTCCACCGTCACACTGAACGCAAACTTGCCATGAACAACATGACCTATGAGGTCATCCAGCAGGGTCAGGACCTGCACCAGTACATCATGGAGGTGCAGGCCTCAGGTAAGACACACCGCCGCTAATCCGTCGCTAATTCTCAGCTCTACGATTTAATCTATAAAGTGTTTAAAAGAGTGTGTGTCCACATCAGAGCTTTTGCGCCACTTACAGTGACACACCTGATTTCACTGATTAAGCACTAATCTCGCTTATCAGCCAGGAATTTAATTAATTTAATTAAGCCTGTTAATCAATCATTGATTTGAACAAAAGCTTCGAGCAATGCTGCTATACCAAGGACCACTTTCCTAATCAAGCTGAACAATCAAACTGAATAAAGCGAACCCAAAAGGAAGCCTCTCACATCAAAGGAAAGGTTTTTGAAGGCTTAGATGAAGTACAGTAGAGAGCTGTGAAGATCTCAGCAGTCAGTGACGATCGTCTGGAGTGGAATATGATGGGGAACTAACTTGACAGGAGACAATTGAGTAACAGTACTCAACCTTAAAGGAATACTCCAGAATTTTTTTTACCTAATCTTTACCTAACATCCACCGCATCTGTAGTGTATGCGTGATTACCATGGACAAGAGCTGACACAATTCCCTGTACTGAGAAAAGAACAGAAAGTGGTTTACTCAAAACTAGTGGAAGTTTAAGAGCAGTTGTTAAATCTCGTCAATAAATGTTTAAAAAATGTGACTATATAACACGAATCAAAACTACAACCAGTACACTCTAACAATAAAGGTCTTAGGATGAGACAGACATTAGCGAATGTCTTACCAAAGCCAATTCTGGGTACATGATTTCTCGAAGGTTTTGTGGTATCACCATCAGACCCACACTACTATGCTGGTAACACATAACTACAAATTCTACCCTCTGAAAAAGTAGTTCCATCTCTGAAAGGATGAATTATACAGATTTAGATCTTCATTTACAAATATCTTTGCCTGAAGGATTCATGAAAGCGTTTTACATGAGACAGAACGCAGGTGTGCTTGGTCAAAACACAGGCAGACAGGGTTAAACTAGGGTAATCCATACTCGTGAATCCGGCAAACACGCAAGAGTCAAAACCAGAAAATACATCAACGGGGCACGGAACAAGGAAAACAGGGCTCGGACTTCGCATAAGACTTCGGATAAGACTTTGCAAAAACATAGGGCAACACAGAGGATATAAATATACAAACTAATCAAGGGGAAAACAAGGAACAGGTGAGCACAAACACGGACACAAACCAATGACAAGACAAGGGGCGGAGACAGCACGAAAACAAAAACAAAAACAAAAACATGTGAGAAACCCTGAGACTACAAAAATACATTGTGTTTTGCATAAATGTTTATTGACTGCCCCAACAACTGCCCTTCGACTTCCATTAGAGTTTTGAGTACATAAGTTTTCCATCTTTCAATTTTCCTTTTCTCAGCACAGGGAATTTTTGTTTGTGGTAATCACACTTGCGCTACAGATTTAGTAGATAGAGATCGGGTTGAAAAATGCTGAAGTATTCTTTTTAAGACCAGGAATCACTGCAAGTGGCCAGCCAGTTTCAGGCTTCAGTTTCATCTGTATATTTATTATAATACAAATCAGAACTCAGACGTGGGCTGTTATGGCTCTTCCTTATTGTGGCTTTAAAGGAAGGGTTTGGTGACAAATCAAGTTTACACAGTGTAGTCTATCAGCCAAGACATGTTCAACATTGTCCAACATTTGTTTCAACATTTGGTGGGGCCTAGAGGGCGGAATAAGTCCGGTTGTCCAAGATGGCTGCCTCCGCAATGTTACAGCGTTCAGTCATATGGTGGCATTTTCTTCATGTTTATAGATGACAGTAAGTCACACTGTGTCCTAAACCACATCAGCGAGTCTGTCTGACCTCACTGAGGAATTGGAACTGGTTTGAGACAGACTTGCATTACTTGTCCTCTACATTATCCTCATAGCCTCAGTGCAATAATAAAGAAGCTAGGGACACTTGAACAGATTTGCTTTGAAGATGTAAAGTGTGTAAATTAGATTTTTTTTTTTTTGCCAAAGCATTTCTTTTAATGTCTTTTAATGCATGAATTCTGGGTCTGTGCAGTGATGTGATAACGGAGCAGTGAGTGGAGAGAAACTGAGGCATTGTGTTGGAACAGATACACAGAATTTTAAAGCAATCCTGTGCGTGTGCGAGATTTCCTTACCATCTAATTCTGATAGCGGTCAAAGCAGAGATACAGAGACACAAATAGAGCGATGATGGGTTAGGAAAGAGAATGGTGTACAGATGAATGAGTGTTTTAAAAAAGGGATGAAAAAGATGCTGTGTGAGCGGGTGGTGTGTGTTCAGGGGCTCCTGTTGGTTTCGGGGCAGGTTTCTCCAACATGGCCAACAACACGCTACCACTGCGGCTCTGGGAGTGAACGTGCTGTTTGAGAAGCTCGTCACAAGATTGACAAGATTTGATTGGATGGGTGGGAGAGGAATAAGAGATAAGGAGAAAGAGAGAGAGAAAGAGAAAAAGAGAGATGGGAGTCCTAGCAGGTGGGTGTGAGGACAAAGAGTGTCATGTATTGGCGAGAGGAAGTGAGAGGAAGACAGAGAAAGAAAAGGAGCGAGAGATCTTTTCCATATAATGTCTCTCTCTCACGCACACACCGGGTGTGCAGGGGTGGGGTTGCTATGGAAACACACCCCCCTTACATTCCCTATACCAAGGTTGCCATGACGACAGGCCCCTTGCTAGTCACCAGCGGGTTGCCGGCGGACACGGTCCATCGTTCACGTCGGGGTTGGGGCGCGCGCGCGTGCGGCCTACTGTACACGGCACTCTGTCACGCACCTATCCCGCCTCATGCTGCCCGGTGTGGAGTTGCCATGGAGACTGCGTCCCGCTGCCCGCAGGGAGTAGCTGTGGGAGTGAAGTGAGAGTGAAGGTGGGGTTAAATACCTTTTACTGCCCCAGCAGACAGAAACACACAGACGCTCGTCCTGTCATGCATATGATCCACATATCTGTGTGTGTGTGAGAGAGAGTGAGGGAGAAGAAAATGGTGCGTCCTGCACCACTGGGTAGCTGGGTCACTCGGTTCTGAGTAAACCTTCTCTCTGCGCGAGAGCTCACCTGGGCGCCGTGCCCTCTCTCTTGCTTCTCACACGCTTTAACGATCACACACACACACACACACAGAGATGCGACCGGCCAGCCGAGACGCCGAGCTACACTCATCTCATCTGACTACTCTGGGCACAGCGCCTCCTGCTGGACTGCTCTTCACTTGCAACACTGCGCTGTTTAATCTGCTTCCCATTCCAACACAAGAAAGGCTAATTAGGAGCTAATTATGAATCGACTGTGCACTCTGTAGGTAATTAGACAGTCAGATGAGTTTTGTTGTTTTTGGCTTCTTTACCAGCAAATAAGAAGTAAAACGTAAAATGACTATGAACATACCGTCAACTCCTGAATTATTGGCAGCCTTCTTGAAAATGAGCAATAGTCAATAGTGATATTTTGAGCTTAAACTTATGGAGATGCTGTGTAGTTTTATTTTAACACAATCATTTTTTTCAAAGTGCAATTCTTTCTGCAAAACACTGGTTTCAAAATTAGCGGTACCCTCACAATTAATATTTGGTGAAGCCCCCCCTGGAGAGATTAACAGCACTGACAATCATCCTGTAATGTCTAACAAACGAATCCCTTTCTGAAAGCAAGATTGGTGGAATGATGATTTCTGCTCAGTATCAGGATATTCTTTCCCAAAATGTGGTTGCCTCTGCCAGGAGATTAAGACTTGGCCATAGATGGATGAAATGGTCTGAATTGAAAATGACAGGCCACATGTGCAAACATAAGATTATAAAGGAGCTGGAAATGTTCTGCATGGAGGAGAAGTCTAAGATCCATCTACAAGTGTATCGAACCTTGTTAGACATTACAGAAAGAGATTCGGTGCTGTTATTCTCTCCAGGGCAGACTTCACCAAATATTAATTGTAAGAGTGCCAATAATTTTGAAACGAGCGTTTTGCAGAAAAAATGCACTATTATGCTTGAATTTTTTTTAAACAATACAGCATCCCTATATGTTTAAGCTCAAAATATCACTCATTGCATGTGTTGTTTCTTAAAATATATATTTTTATTTTTATGAAGGGTGGCAAAAATTTTGGACTTCATCTTTGTATGCAATTTTTTAATTACTTGAAGACTGCGCTGATTGGCAATGAAGGCGTAAACTGTGTGTGCGTGTGTGTGTGTGTGTGTGTGTGTGTGTGTGTGTGGTGCAGGTATGGAGCTCAGCGGGGAAAAGGACGTGGACTTGGCGGCTCAAGTCCAGGAGCTGCTTGAGTTTCTGCACGAGAAACAACACGAGCTGGAGCTGAGCGCCGAACACACACACAAGCGCCTCGAACAGTGTTTACAACTTCGCCACCTACAGGCCGAAGTCAAACAGGTCTGTGTGTGTGTGCATGTGTGTATTCATGCACTACACTGCCCAATCCAACTCATTACACACTCACACACCTGGACGTTTTTTGCTGATAGTTAAGTTTCCATTGTCATGTGTCAGCAAAACTGGAAAAACTCAGTGCTTGAAGCTCGATGCTGTCTGAGTGTCTAAGTGATGCTGTTAACACTAAGTGTGAATGCCAGCTGATGGTGTAGTTCTCCAATCTTTTCCTCCATCTATGTGTCTCCGTGTCTCTCACTTACTGGCGTT
This sequence comes from Olivaichthys viedmensis, assembly GCA_028565825.1. NCBI lineage: Eukaryota > Metazoa > Chordata > Actinopteri > Siluriformes > Diplomystidae > Olivaichthys > Olivaichthys viedmensis. The sequence continues at coordinate 4,654,780 of JAOUQW010000011.1, forward strand.
TTCTGCGAGGGCTGCACTTTGCAATTCTGTCTAGCAGAGAAGCTAATCAGTTCAAAAGCATTATTCTTTCTGTGTTCCAAAGCAGCAGACAGCAAGACTAACTAGAAAAGACTCAGCTAATTTTTCCTGATTAAAAAAGCTGGGGAGTGTTTATAAACTTTGACAAGCTCAGATGCAGTCGTACTTCACGATTCATTATCGAGCTCCTGGCCACAGATGAGGTCTAGGTTTGGACTACACAAGGTGTTTATGTATGTAAAATGTCTTGTGTGTGTGCCCCTGTGTCCAGGTGCTTGGCTGGATTCGTAATGGCGAGTCCATGCTCACAGCGAGTACGGTGAATGCCGGGTCTCTGTCTGAAGCAGAGCAGTTGCAGAGAGAGCACGAGCAGTTTCAGCTCGCCATCGAGGTAACGACAACATCGGCTTAAACTGAAGGGCTTTTCACACTGGATTCCGCAATCATTCAGTCAATCAGTTCAAAGGAACATGTGGTGGAATGGGAGGCAGTGTGCTCAACTTTTGGAAGAGTGTCTGGGTGCAGATCTCATCTGTGAGGCTTACCTCTCCTGTGGGACCTATTAGAGGTCGCAGAGAAGAGATGGCATTGTTCTTAGTTGAAGAACAATTAGTTCAAACCCATAGGAGCTACGTTAAAGTTGCAGTTTGTCATTTTTGAAGCCCTCTGCTGACTGTGAGGTGAATTGCATTTGCAATGAAAACATTAACAATTAGCATCAACCTTTCCTCCAACCAGACCACACCCCTTCGGTAGAAACTACTTATTTCTCAATAAAAGGGGCGGAGCTGAGCAGCACTGCTCTGGCTGAGGCAGAGCTAATTTCAGGGCCGTAGAAAAATTGAAACAGAAGCCTGAAACAAAAGAACTAGACGAATCCATTGCATTGATATTTACTTTGCTTTACAATAGATGCGCTTGCCTCAAGAACAGTTCAAACTTGTAGGATCTACGTCAAAGGAGCAGTTTGTCATTTTTAGAGCCCTCTGCTGCCTATAATGCGAAGCCTTCCCTAACCCCCAACCAACTCCACCCCTTTGTTGAAACTATATATACCTTGTAAGTTGCCTTTTAGGGAAAAGGAACATATCTGAGCAACTCTATTTCCCCCCAACCGGCTTCACCCTCTTTGTTAAAACTATCTATGCCTTGCGTAGAAGCCTGAAATGAAGAAACTAGCCCAAGCCATTACATGGCAATATTGAAAATATGATTATTTTAAGTCTAGGGGACACTTTTAAAAATGACAAACTGCACCTTTAAGTTCCAAATGATATACACTGAATTACATAACCATAAGACCAGTACTCTCACTCTGAGAAGTTTGCTAAAAGTCTACTTTATTAGTAAACGTCTACTGCAATTCTACTGCATTATAATAAATCATATGTTAGGATAGTAGTTTATTTTTTCTCTTATTAGTATAAATGCCTTTGAACTTGTTTGCTTACTAAAGTGCCATCTGCAAGCACTGTATCTAGGGAACCTTTAAAGTGCAGCCTACTAATGACACCTGGTTCTGGATGCTGCACAGGAGCTTAAGAGCAACTCTGAGTAAACGCCAAAGCGTTCTCTCTGCCAGACAGTACAGAGGCAATCAGGGTTAAAACACTGCAGTGCAGTGGGTTCATTTTTTAATGAAATTCAATTTACTTTTCTATTTATTTGCAATAAAAGATGTCAGATGGATTGAATGATGCTGAGGCCAAGGAAGCAATAAGGAAGCAGATCCAAAGAAAAAAGTCATACAGAACCTGTTAGGGTTAAAGTTGTTGCCACACTTCCCAGTGGCAACTCATCCAAAGAAAATGAGACCTTATATTGTGGAGTTAAACAAGGAAGTACAATACAGAATTAAATGAACAGTTTGGTCAGAAATGAAATGGACACAATATTCCTCTTACCCCAATTGCATATAGTGCAGTGCTAAACTGGTAGCTGTAAGCTACGCTTGCTTCTTAGCTACCGTATATTAGCCTCGTAGCTCGTGTACAAATTGTAATAAACATATTTCATGCACCAAACATCTTGGCACATCAACTACATTTGGGTTAAGTGGAAAATTATGTAAATATTTTTGTGAAAAATGTTCCTTTAATAAAGCAGGCTGGCTTTGAAATATAAAGTCTTGAATTTTCAAGGGCAGTATATTACATAGCAGCCAGTTCCTTCACTGATCCAGACAACCAGATAGCTCATTAGAGATGATCCAACATATTTTCAATGCTTACATTTTGAATAGCAATTTTAACATCAGTTTATTTAAAAATACCCAATTTGACCAAACCTTTCCCATCACTGTTTAACCCTCATCTTCTGTTTACTCCTTCACAACAGATGTCCCATTTATCCAGGCCATCTCTGGATTTTATATCTGTAAAATGTATTTTAAAATATTAAATATATCTTATCTCAGTTATTGTCAGTGTAAACAATGTTAGTGTAAATAAACACACAAAACCCCTGCGCATGTTCCTTCTGATGACAGGTGTGTGTTCACGGGGGGGGGATTTGTGAGTTAACACTTTTATTTTACTCTGTTACTCTCAGGACAAAAATGAACTTTATATAATCTCGGTAATAAAAAATATGTTAAAAGAAAATCT
>JAOUQW010000011.1:4673752-4689126 GCA_028565825.1 Olivaichthys viedmensis
GAATAAGATGGTTCCCGTTTTAAAATCGTGATTTCCGTTTTTAATCTCGCTAACGTTTTTGTGGAGCACGTGCGTCAGCTATTGGGAGGGGTTTTTGGTTATGAGATGTGTCTTGGAGAGACGGATGCATTTACAGAGCATCTGCTTTTACTTACTCTGCAGAAGTTGAATAGACGACCTGAACTATGACCTATTTTACACTCACATGCTTTAATATATTTGGCTGGTGCATTTATATTAAAAGATGACCCCAGATTACTGATGGCCTCAGTCTCTAAAGTACCCCTGCACTCAAAAATTTAATTTTCAAAGATGAATTCTTCTTGGGTGGCTGATTCTGATATATAAATTGGCGTTACTCAGTTAAAGGTGGAAGTAGCGAGTCAAGATGATACTTAAGTGAATGTTAAAAAGTGTCCACGCTTTAACGTACTGAAATATTTAAAAGTAAAAAGTAAATGATTTTAACTGGTATTAGACGTTGTTTTGTCTTCAACGTGGTCTAACACTTTCGTAATACATTCGTAACAATTCGCAACCATTCGCACAACTCAATTTGCATAAAAAGTTACTAAGGTTAAGGTTAGGGGTGGTGTTAGCGTTTATACCTTTTCCTACGACTTCATTCGTATGCAACTGAACAAAATCCAACTATACTGGTTGTGGTATCCAGACAAATTGGCATGGATTTCATTGGAAGTTTTTTAATTACAGTTAATAAAGTTAAAATGCACAGAAACGTGATTGAATTTGCAGCCGTTCAAAAGAAGAAAAATCATTTAAGTCATGATCTTCGATATTTGTAACAAATACGTGGAAGGTCTAAATTAAAATTTAAGGAGTTTAAATTTTTTTTTGTTTTTTAACGGAAATGTAATAATTGAGTCAGAGCACAAGTATTAATTCTCAGGTAAAGTAAAATCCTCTAAAATCATACTTAAGTATAGTAACAAAACTCTTGTTGCTATAAACATTTGGTTTAAAAGTGAAGGTCCGTGGGTGTGGAAGGGGATCATTGAGCCTCTGGCACAGTTTCACTTCTCTATGAGTGCACAAATACTCACTGAGTCATGAGTTTAAATGCCTTGCTATGTAAAGTGACTCCAAGCAGCATTATAAAGATCAGGTCGGTCCGGTTCTGCTGGTGCATCTCCGGCGTCCAATCACAAAGATGGACTGACTGTGAGCTGCTTGTTGACACTTCCTGTCTCACCTGAGCACTGCCTCGATCCTCAGAATGGGTGTAGTGTCCTCTTGGGTTTTGACTTCTACATTTCTAAATTACTAAATGCTTGAGTTTCTCAGAAGAAACGTGTGGCTACCGATTTCAGGTTTTATTTAGAAAATGTTCTCTTTTTGCATTACTGCTGACTTTTTTTGTAGAAGACATCTGAAATGTTTTTTGTGAAATGCTTTTTTTTTGTCCTGTGCTCTCTGCTGTAGAAAATTACCCAGTGGGCAGTTCGGAGGTGAAGTCGGAGTCGGTGGCATCACTGCAGCCTCAGGCATCTGTGAGCTCTTTGCCGAGCAGCTCTCCAGGTCCCAAGCGCTCGGGGACGACGGGGAACACGCTAAAGAAGTGGCTCACCAGCCCCGTGCGGCGTCTCAGCCACGGCAAGGGAGACAACGCCAACGCCAAGAAACCCAACAACAAGCAGCGCAAACGGGACGGGCGCAAAAGCGTGGACCTGGGAGCTCAGCACGAGGACAGCGCCGAGGAGGTGAGTGGAGTCCAGGGACATGATTTGGGTTGGGCGAGTTTTGGGGTAGAGCAGTAGGAAAAATTCATGGGATGATGACTGTAGAGTCCAGTGTCACAGCTTTTAGTATATCGCAGCACATTTCAGTTTTCAAAGAGAACGACATTAAATGCAATGCCTGAGTAAAGGCATGTAACAATTATTACATAATCACCTCATCGCAGTTATTTGACCTGTTATTAATATTTATTCGATTGCACAATCATATGGTTTTATTTAAATATATGTACTCTGTAAACACAACGTTTATTTCCAATTCGTTTCTTGATATAACGAAATCACTGCACCGCACAATAATGAATCATACTTTAATTATTACTCTCAGTCAAAAGCTTTGATCTCTGAACTTGGGTCATGAAACACAGAAAAAAATGCAGCTACAGCTTCACTAAATATTACTCAAACGTGTTGATGACAAGATGTAGTACATTATTTATTTACATAGTTTATTGTCCAGTAACTTATATGGGTATATTATGTGTGCCATGTATTCTCTTGGCAATTTTTTACAGTGTAAGAGGCAGACAGAAATTCAATTTACTTACGTTTTTAGTTTTGATAAAATGAAAAAATCTGTGTGCATTATTACACTTCTGTTATGCTTATGTTATAACTGTGATATAAAGTCAACAGAAAAGACAATTAAATTGTAAATCGTAATTATGCCTATTAGTCAGCCAAAATTTCATGATCGTGACGGGCCGATCTACGTATTACATTTATTAGGTAGGTAAACTGCTAGAAATTTTTAAAAAGTGTCGCCTTTGTATTAAAAATGTTTTGTTATGTTTGTTCTTTAAAAAAGTAAGTGACCCTGTTTAAAAAATCTTCAAGTGACATATTTCCAGTGTCATGCCATACCTGTTATTTATACTGGTATAGTCAATGTTGAGTGTATTATTGAGTAAATATAATCTGATTAAAAATGACTGTACAAGCTGTGATGCGTAATGCAGACATTTCATTTTTTTAAGGGTGTGAAACTCATCTCATTACTTTTGGACTATACTTCTGACCAAACTGGTTCATTTGGTTTTATTATATTTCTCTGTTGTACTGTTTTAAGAAAAGTACAAATAGTCGATTCTACCTATTTGTAACTCATTGACTGATTGAACCTATACCTCATTGACTATTCCTTTGATTCCTAAAAGATACAGATATAAAGTGCTAATTTACATGCAAACAGAACCTTTTGATATGTGTATAATCCACAATATCAATCTAACGTCAGGGACACACAAGGACATGCCAGGACAGACTAGATTTCCGAACCCAATTTCACATATCTCCCTACAGATTCCTGTTACACAACATCTTGCATTGTAAGTAAAGCTTTTTAGCTTCGTACGTCGAGGTTTCCTCCATCTGTCCTAACTTTAGCTAGTTAACTATGTGCTTAGCTAACAACCCCATCACCATCTACTATTAACAGTTAGCCATTAACAGACATGCCGATGTGGGGTAGGACACAATATGACTTGGTGTCATCAGTAAAAATGAACAAAACTTCATCGTATAGCTGAACGCTGTAACGTTATGGTTAGCTCCCGAAGTCTGAGAGCCATCTTGAACAACCGGAACCCTTTTTGCCTCAGCGTAATTTGGTATCATTCCACCCTTCAGGACCCACCTCCCGAAGTCTGAAAGCAGAATTGTACTGATAATACAGTTTAATTTTGAACTTTGTAAATACAGACTATCGCTACTATTTTACAAAATCATTATTTTAAAAAATTAAATTGCGTAGCTTAACGATGCTGTTGTTTGAAGCAAGTGTATGACGATTTGTGTACATATTTACAGAAAAGATTTTTCAAAATTTACATAACATTTTTAATGATTTCAGAGCTCAGCTCACGTCTAATGCAGTCTATATTACACATGTTCGGCACAAATATGGCATAGGATCAGGAGATTTAGTCGACCATCTAATTTAGTGTTAGCCTGATGTTGTGGAATTCACTGCTGTAGACATGGTAGTGAACAATGTACTGTGAGAAACCACATTATTCAAATGCAGGACTGGTGGTCGATGTTAGTGTGTCTTTTATTAATCTTTATACCACAGTGCTGTTGAATTCTCCATTCTGATTGGTCAGAAGGTGTTGATTAATTTTCTATAGCAGCAGCTCTGACTGTAGTGCCGGCTGCAAGGCAAATCACAGATTTATATTAATGCGCTCGTTTTAATACGTTATCGTTTCTATAGTAAGAGTTAATTCACAGGGACTTGTACGGCGGACGCCCAACAATAAAGCTGTTCCTTTACGTTTTCCGCTGAGGGAAAGTCTTCAGGACAGTTTGTGCTTTGTGGTTTATCAGTAACACGACAAGATGCCTTTTTTGTCTTATTAACTTAGAGAGAGAGAGAAAATAACGTAAGTGAGAACAGGAACTAACTTGTTTCACCGGCATTCCACAATGTGACTATAAATGGATAAAAAGTACGACGTGTTTTTCTTTAATAAATATAAATGTGCAATCGTTGACAAACTGCTGTGGTATAAGTGGAATAAACACTTTATGAGAAAATAATCAACTCCAGGGTGGTAACGGTAACTCATCACACCACCCCATCGTTGATTATTTTCCTATAACAGCACGTCCCGTCGTGTTTTATTCCTTACTTAATGAACATGTCTCTCTGTTAGATGGTAGATATGCTCTCAGGTGGCTATGACAGTTATATGTGCTTCAGTGCTCTCATGAAGGACCTGTTTTTTTTCTCTCTCTCTTTATAGAGAGGACGACGAGGAGTGAACAGTGGAGGAGAGGACGAAGCAGAAGACGAGCCACACACACCTCTGCCTCCCCCTATGGAGATCATTAAAGATTCCTCCGCTCAGGAGGAGAAGGTTCAGCTTCTTTAATCAACTTATTCTCTTCCCTAACTTATTACTTACCCAGTATTTCTTTCTTTCTTATGTTTTATTTAATCTGTTCATTATTTATCACTTACTTTGCCACTCTGTTATTTGTTGAATACACTTGAGTACAGTTTATCTACAAAACAATACAATTCCAAGAACTTAAAAATGTTAAATATGAAATGTGGGTGTATCCTGCCACAAGACTACAATCCAAAACGTAAGGCAAAAAATCTACAGAAAAATAAGTATTGCCATGACCTTCTCGGTCTCCGGGGCTAATTTTGAAGAAGGCAGTGTATGACATCTGGCAGAGTTTCAACAGACAAGCTGTTCAGAGGATATGAAAAAGGTTGGAGGCAGTTCTACAGGCAATGGGGACATACAAGTCATTAGAGAATACTTAAATCACATTCAGAAAGGGCGATGCAAACTTTTAAACTGATATCATTTAGATTTCTTTCACTATTAATATCTTGACATACACTATTTGACCATTTTTGTTACTTGTGGTCATGAAGGACCATCTGTGAAGCCTAACACACTAAATGTCTTGTTGTCTTTTTTCATTTTGTGCTAAGGGTATGCAGGGTTTAAGGGTTTTGCGCTTAGCTGTACACACACACAGCTTTGTTGAGTAGTATTTATCTCTAGTATTTATCTTCATATCTCTCTGTCTCTGTCTCTCAGAGTCCTGAGCCTGGATCCTTTACACCGTTTGGCAATGTGGTAGGATCCGATCAAACACCTCGAGACCCAGAGACGGAGAAGAAGAACAAAGCTCTGAGAGGACGCATGTAAGGACCACCTGAAATCTGTGTGTGTGTGTGTGTGTGTGTGTGTGTGTGTGTGTGTGTGGTAAACATCACACTATAAAGCCTTTCTTTCTGCAGGTTTGTGGTGAATGAAATGGTGCAGACAGAGAAGGACTATGTCAAAGACCTGGGTTTAGTCGTGGAGGTGAGATACTGAAACTGGCATATATATATATATATATACTGCATTAATAAACTGTAATCAAACTGTAAAAAACTATTAATAGTCAGATGACATGCACAGGCTGCACTCGATATTAGGATAAGAGTTAACATTTTGTATTTCGAACTTATTTGTATAAAAGCAGCATCATGTTTGTACTTGCAGTACATAATCTCAGTGCAGACCTTTTAGAAGAGATTTCATTTCATACTTGTCTTTTTAAACAACACATACTATATAAGAGTTTGCCAATCCATATAATAATGCATTATAAAGAACACACGCAGGTCTAATACTTATCTTCCCTGTAATTAAAGGGTTTCATGAAGAGGGTTGCAGAAAAAGGAGTTCCCGAGGACATGACAGGAAAAGATAAGATCGTTTTCGGGAACATTCATCAAATCTTCGACTGGCACAAAGAGTGGGTCAAGTTTTACTTCTCACGGCTTTTACACAAAGCGAAGGTTGAAACATGTTAAAAACTATATTTACATTGACAAAAGATTAACACACACACACACACACACAAAAAAAAAAACATAACAGTAGCACATGGATATCACATTGTAAGCAAATTTGTTGATCAAAATCCAAGTAAAATTTGTGAAATAGAATTTTAAAAAATCCAAGTAAAATTTGATTTGATGAATTCAACAATTATTTTATTGTAACAGCGCAGATTTTATCAAAAATGAGCCAAATAACGAATAGGACAGGGTAAAAAAAATTCTTGCTTAAATGATGAATTGAGGCAGAAATACAAAAATGACTCAATAAATAAAGAATATTTGTTACTTCCACACTTATTTGGTGACCACCCTGCATGTTGGTAGATTTGTGGTTTAAGTAATGACTGCTGAATGGCAAAACATGGTGAAAAAAGAATAAATGTGGCTCATGTTTTAATTAATCAAATTAAATTCTCTATCATTTTGAGTCGGAAGCCGCAATGGCCGACTTGTGTAGAAACCAGCCCTGTGTCTGAAACCGCACCCTACTCACTACATAGTGCACTATTTTGGAAATTTTGCCATTTTGTAGCCATGTCTAAAAAGCACAGAGACTATCCAGTGTCCTCATGAAATCCCACAATGCACTGCAACAGCTTAGTGTCCAAACAATGTCAATATTATTGTGAAAGTAAAATGAATAAATATAGATTGGAAACTCAAACGTAAGATTATGTGTTTGCTACTTTTGAGAGAAATCTGCTTTTAGCTGCGGTAGCATTAAAAATCGTAAGGAAAAACTTCAATACAAAACAACTGTGGGTGCTGAAAGATACAGTACTACTGGCTATAAAGTATCATCTCTCTCAATATCTCATGGAAAATATCAGTACCGGTATAAATATTCTAATTTATTTCTATATTGGCTAAAAACCTATTGCAAAATTAAGAGCCCTGCTTATCAAAAGGGTTAATGACAGACATATTTGGAGTAAAAAAATAATATCGGCATCACTAGAAAGCCGAGACTATCCTCTTTAGCAATGTATAAAACTCAAAATGTGTGAAGACTCAAAATAATGGAGCAGGTCACATACTTAATATGCATTCTGTGATTATGCACTGGAAAGTAATGGTACAGTTCAAAAGTGCTTTTAACTACAATACATTGAGAAACTAACGATGCATTTATAATAATATTTGCTATTTTAGGTGGCTTACTTTAAAAAAAAAAGAAAGTTAAGCTAGTGGACATTTGATATGGTGTTTTGCGGCAGGCAGACTTCACTATGCAAACATCATGACTGAAGTTTCCCTGGTTGATATCAGATGAAGTATTCAGTGTACACTTCCAGCATGTCACGGGAAATACGGGTCTTATGTACACACCGACAGGAACTATATTCTGTTGGAGTTTGTAAAGAAATGGGGACAATGTTTTCATGGCATTACTTAAATGTTTTCTTTGGGTCCTTTGAAGGTTTTTCCTGGGTGAACTGGAGAAATGCCTGCAAGACCATGACAAGCTGGCCGAGCTTTTCATCAAACATGTGAGTGCAGCGTTAAAAAGTAGGACATACACGCCCTGATTTACTAACGGTTTGGGTGTGTAAAGACACGTGCAAACTTGATAGCACACGCAAAAAAATGTGCAAGCTGATTTTTACTGACAGGGTCTACGGAGGATGTGTTGTCTGTTTTGCGTGTATGTCTTAATAAATATGCAATATGGACGTTTCTACCTAAAGGTGAAAAATACATGTCAATGCAAATCGATTCATTTTGCACCCGCAGTGAGATTTACTAAGCCTGAAAGTCACTTTGCGAACAAATTAGGACGACCAAAAGGCAGGTAATGAAATTTGCGGAAGCCTGTTTCCGTTGGTTAAAGGCAAAATTATACCATTTACTAATTCTGAATAAGTTTGTCTATGGAAGTTTATCTAAATTACGCCTTAGTCTCTCAAAACAATCAATAGTTCCTCAAAAATGATGACTTGTTGCCACAGTAAAGTTGGTTTCATATTAGATATTCACCGCACGTCCGCACCTCTGATGCATTTCTGACCTTTCATTCACATAGAGCTTAATAACAAAATGCACATTCATGTCCACACGCTTTTATTTTGAACAGTTTTCCAACAAAGTTTCAGTTTCAATTTACTCTCTTTGAGATCCAAACTCGCGGCGGCTATCAAGAACAATTAACACACGCCAAAACCTCATTTACATATTGTTTTCTACTCCTACTTTGCACATGACATTATTCACGCAATTATTATTTGTAAAAAAAAATCAAAACTCCCCGCAACACGCCCGCTAACTGCGTGCACTATTTATCTCATTGCAGGTGCAAATTTATACTTGTTATTTGGGATATTAGTAAATCAGGGCCAGAATGTTTGTATGTGTGTGTCTGATCATCATGTTAGTGCTTTCTAACTTTTACAGGAGAGGCGACTGCACATGTATGTGATTTACTGCCAGAACAAACCTCGCTCCGAGTTCATAGTGGCCGAATTCCAACCGTTCTTTGAGGTGAGCGATGCACAGTTAGAAATTAGACACACAGATGCTCTCCATTTCTGAGTGCTTTAATTTTCCATGTATTGCTCTCCTAATGTGCTTGAACAGGAAGTCCAGCAGGAGCTCAACACCAGGATGTCCATCAACGACTACCTGATCAAACCCATCCAGCGGATCACCAAATATCAGCTGCTGCTCAAGGTATAGTAAAGTAACATAAATGGTTTTATGTTATTATTATGTAATATTAGGTATTATGTATATAATGTTATGTTATGAATTTTCTGTTTCTTTCAGGACTTTTTGAAATACAGTTCCAAAGCAGGCGTGGACTGTCAGGAAATAGAGGTAAGATGCTTGAAGTAGCTTTTAGCTGTGTGTGAGTGTGTGCAGAGTTTATTCCAGATTTTCTTAAAGCACTTGCATAAATGTTGCATACAGCGTAGTGCAAAAGTTTGCATCCCCCATGGGGGGAAAAAAAAGGAAATGTACCTACACTCTTGGCAAAAAAAACAAAAAAACATTCAAGGGTTCTTTGGATAGTTAGTTCTTAGCTCCCTAAAAGGGTTTTACTTGGAACCCTTTCTGATAGGGAAACACTCAGTTGTAGGGTTCTACATAGAACCGTAAAGGGTTTCCCCAGAGGAACAACCGAAGCGGGTTCTAGATTTAACCTTTTTTCCTAGGAATTTATCTACATAAAAAAAAAATTCAAAGAAGCTAAAAATGAAATGTCCTGCAAAAACCAAAAACAAGGCACAATCAACAGAAGAAAAAAAAAACGTTTGAAAAGAACCAAAAGCAAGAGTTTTGCCGTGACCGTCTTGGTTTCCAGACCTGATTAGAAGTGTATGATGTCTGATATCGGCAAATATTACAACTGAGAGGATATAAAAGCTGTTCAGAGAATACACTAAAAGGTTGGAGGCAAAAGGCAAAAGGGTGGGCAAACAGTTATTAGAGAACATTTATATCACATTCAGAAAGGGAGATGCAAACTTTTGAACTGATTTTTTTTTTTTTTTACTTTTAAAATCTTAACACACTATTTGATCATTTTTGTTACTGGATAATGAAGGAACATCTGTAAAACCTAACACACTAAATGTCATGTTGCTATAAATGAAATTACGCCCATAAGTAACCTTATGTTTCTGCTGCCCACAGAAAGCGGTTGACCTGATGTTCCTGGTGCCCAAACGATGCAACGATATGATGAACTTAGGAAGGTTGCAGGGGTATGAGGTGAGGTTTTTAACGTTCCACTGGGCCTTACTTACCATGCCATTACAATTCAACACACCAACACACACACGCACGTCACTCGCGAGAACAGTTCATAACAGATCAGGGATCATCTGGGATCAGCTTTTGTGAAAGCAGCCACTACAAATCTGATTCTAGCTCAATGCTCCTACTTTGATGCTTTTATAAGAGAAAAAGAAGCACTTTTGTGTGATGCTTTAGTGTGTTGTTAAGGGTGTTTTCACACTTGGCCCGAATACTGAATGCTCTAGTCCGCACCCAGGACCGACTCTGGGCTCACTTGGGGTAGGGCGTCATCATCGTGGGTTTGTTTTGACACAAAGGAATTCATCCTGAACCGTGGATCGCTTGTGCAGTTCTGCTTGTGTGTGCAATTTTTTGAAAAATGGGATACAACAGGTCCATCGTTTTACTGTTCCTATTAATGTTCCTTTATTCCCATTACCAACATTCAGACCGTGCGTATCGGCTTTTGGTCACACACGAGCCTCCCGATCATTTCCCGGGAATTGCACTGGGTCTTGTCCCAGTAGATTGCTGTGTCAATCTTCTCTGGGATTTCAACTCTGGCTTGAGTTCCCACTTTAACCCCTTCCTGAATAACTGCTGGTAAAGGCTCATGTAAAAGTGCATGTGTGAAAGGGGCTATACATGGTACACACTGCACCCAGGATACTTGAAGCAAACCTGAGACCACAGTTTTCAGGTGGACCGCACGAGGTTTAAAAAACAGCTTTCACAATTGATGTACCGTACTCTCTGTACAAGTGGTTCTGTAAAGAAAAAAAAAAGCTCAAGTGTGAAAACGCCCCATGCCTGCTTTAAGCAGAGTGCAGATGAACATGGCCATATTGTCCACCATACAGATGGTTTATAGCTGACTTGGTGCATTGCTAACCCCAATTTCGTGTATATAGGGAAAACTGACAGCTCAAGGGAAGCTGCTACAGCAGGACACATTCTTCGTGACGGAGCAAGACTCGGGCGTTCTGTCTCGCAGCAAAGAGCGCAGAGTCTTCCTCTTCGAGCAGATCGTCATCTTCAGCGAGCTCCTTCGCAAAGGATCCGCGACGCCTGGATACCAGTTCAAGAAGAGCATCAAGGTAAAGAATGGAGAAACTAGAGAGCTGGTTATTCATCATTACATGTTCTTTCTAACTGTAAAATTCAACAGACTGCCACAAAGATGGAGACAATATACCATTCTAGAACATTATAGCTCTGCCTATGTACAAGTAATTTTAATTATAGTGAAGTATTGCGTTCATATCTGTTCAGGTGACCTCTCTGAGCATGGAAGAGCACGTGGAAAGCGACCCATGTAAGTTTGTGCTATCGTGCCGCGGCTCGTCCGAGAGGCTAACGCTACAGGCTGCTAATATGGACATCAAGCAGGAGTGGGTACAGAGCATTCGGGAACTTCTGGACATGCAAAGCAACTTCCTCGCTGGTAGGAGACTGGAATTGCCACCAATTTTAAGATTGGGAAAATGGATGTGTTGTTGCAGAAATCATGCTCCATACATTGTAGTATGTCCATACAAGTACAATGAGATAAAATTCCTATATAGCTCTATATCTCTATCATTAATAGTATTCTGCTGTTCTATGTTTAATTCATTTACTCTTTAGGATTTAAAGATGGTCCTGTGGATGAGAGAAATGAGGGATTGGTATTTTTGTGCTCCCTTTAAAGGTGTAGTTTGTAATGTTTAAAAATGTTTCTAGCTCTGTAATAATCATATAATTTTAAAGATACCTTAGAACAAATGTGATTTGCTATTATACCATGCAATGGCTTTGGCTTGTTTCTTTATTTCTGGCTTCTGTTAAAATGTTACATCTCAGAAATTAGCTCCGCCAATTTTCCCTTAAATGTAGCCCACAAAGTAAACGTGGTTTCAAAAGAGGTGGGGTCGGTTGAGGGGAAGGGGAATGCATGTCTATGTTTTCATTGCAATTGCTGTGACGTATAACAAATCAATTGTTCCTTTAATTGTATATGTTCACGTCAATAGATATTAGTCTAATTTTTCCTGTTTTATTGGTCCCAGCTCTCCAATACCCACAGGAGTACCTGAGAAATGAGTCTGGAAGCTGTCACTCTCTGAGTCGCCAGGCGTCCAACAGCAGCCGCTCCTCTTCCTCGCACCCGTCCACCCCGCTCAAACCCACGTCCTCTTCATCCAACGGCAGCCCTGCCCACAAGTCCGGCAAGCAACAGGAGGAGGTCAGTAAGAACCAGACACTCTGCTATAAACCCTGTCTCACCTCTGCATCTTTTATGCACACCAGCTCAGTCAATCGCAAATTTGACCCAAACAGCAGCTCAGTCAGTTATGACTCAACCGTCTAGACCAGTCCTGTCAGAATTCAGATTCAGATTAATTTCCTCAGAGAGGATAGCATGCACATACATTTAAAAGCCTTAGTCATAGTAATTAGTACCACAAATCACAAAGACACGACAGTATTTCATTCAAAACATCAACTGACAGCCATTTTTTTAAGTTCATACATACATAACATTTATAATTGATGACAGAAGGCCACTAAAACAAGCCTTCCGCATTGCAGGGCCTTTGAACTCCAACCCAATGGGAGGAGAAGTACCAGTGTAGTGGGTATCAGAGGTCATGGGCTATACATTAATGTAGATAATGCACATTTTGTTGCAATTATTTTAGTACAGGCAGTTATGCCTGTCTGAGAATGGTGTGTTTTAGAAATGGGGACTTGAGTCTTAGACTTGAATTGCATTTGAATCCTTAATTTACCAACTCAAATTGGACTTCAAACTAACTCAGATTGCATGTGGGAAAAAGAATTCTGTCTTATATTTTCCAGAAATTATGCGTTAATATGGAAATCTGATTTTCCTGGATGCACCCTAAAATGTGCACAAACACTCGACACTTGCACCAGATGACACAACCAGCCCATCCCAAACAGATAATGACTTTGTTCCATCAGGGTGGCCATGTCTGTCGTTTTCTTTAAATACGAAGACGTTGAAATAAAAGATAAAAAAAGAACGACAGCATGGTGTCAGAATAACCGACATAGGCTCGTTAAAAAAGCAAGATGAAGGAGGTTACGTTTTAATCTGCAAGTTATTTACTATGTAATTAACACGATAAAATTCTTGTGAGTCTTGTGAGGTTATCTGACATTTTGCGCTGCCACAGTTGTACTATCTAGCTATATTTTAGCGGGCACATTTAAGCCTCAAAAACGCATTGGCACTCAAAATTAGACTATAGAGCTAGTGACCCCAGACATCTCGTGACTTGACTCAGACAGAGTCTGGTCTGTTTTACATTTTTGTGAGAATACCAATTCATCTTCTGTAACTATTTCAATAACCCACATGCCGGTCATCCAGACCAAACCAATTAACTTCTTATTCATTTGGACCATTTTAACTATGCATAGCATAGTGACTGCATAGTGATTGCAGTGACTCTAATAAGGTCTGGTGTTGTTCTGCATTCGAGCCTCTCCCGGCTATAGCATAGCTTGCTCAGATCACACCCACACTGTCATTCAGGAGAGAAATGGACGGTTATTCTTAGTGGGGCGACTGTCCTAGTTTACCTCTGTCCTTCTGCTCTCGCCATCTCTCTTCGGTCTGCAGTCTCTCTCTCTCTCTTTCCCTCTCTCTCTCTCTCCTTCCCTCTCTCTCTCTCCTTCCCTCTCTCTCTCTCTCCTTTCCTCTCTCCATAAAGCATCTTGGCCTTGGCATATCCTGCTTTCTGGGGCCTCAATAAATCAGCCTGTCACTGAGGAACAGACTGGAGGAACTGCTTTGCTACATTTTATTTTTAAAAGTCTCAAAGCTCAGCTTTTTTCACCCAGACGTGTATTCAGAAAGCAAGAGACAGGTCAAGGTCAGCCCATTCGTGGTTCCTTATGCAAAGCAGTTCAACTATGGACTATGTGTGTGTGTGTGTGTGAGTTTGTATGTGAATGTGTGTGTGTGTGTGTGAGTTTGTATGTGAATGTGTGAGTTTGTATGTGAATGTGTGTGTGTGAGTGTATTTGTATGTGTGTGTGCTGAATAACACATTACCAGGTTGTCACTTCCTCCACAGCTGCTCCTCTTCTCTCCATCTCTCCCTCGTTCTCTCTCTCCATCTAAGATTTCCCGCTCTGTACACTCCACTGGGCCACGCCCCCCCCACCCTGACCCATCGTCATGTGACCCCGTCGCCTGGCAAACCACCCCGCAGGATGTGATGTCACTGTAGAGAGGGCTGCGTTCCACAGGAAGTGAACGAGTGGAGATCGAGGAGTGAGCGAAATCTGAAGGAAAAAAACATTATTATTGACTGTACCGATTTATCAAACATCATATTGTGAGGACATTTTATCACAGTTCACGATATTATCATAATATTATTATAATATCATCATGACATTATCACATTATCATATCTAAAGATGTACATGTCAAAGCGAAGTAGCGTATTTTGTTTAGGTTGTGTTTTTTTCCCCCCAATGTAGTCGATTAGCTACAAAATTAGTCATGTAATTAGCACGATGCTAAACTGGAGGCTATAAGCTTCCATTACTTGTTAGCTAAATTGTAGCAAACTTCAGACACCAAACATGTCTTGGCTGAACAATATCCAATACTGCTACTGACAATATATCATAGAGTCCACGATACATAATCACAATATTAATATCGCAATATATTGTACTACAACCGATTGTACATGCCTAGTGTGTTACCATGACAACAGTCTGAAAACTTTTATTATTCTCTATAAGAGTATCAATAGTGTAGTCAAACTGATTTCTCTGACGCAGAATACACACAGACACACACACCTGAACGCCCAAATTCTGCTTCCTGGGTCACACTGTACTCCGTCGCTACGGAGACGGAGGCAGTCGTAATGTCACGGCGACTACTGGGTGATAAACAGCCTGAGAAAAATACACACAAGTCTGTGAGAGCCTGTGCATGTAAAGTGTGTGGTATAGTCTTGTGTGGGTGTATAGGTGTGTGTGTGTGGGGGGGGGTAATTGTGGGGTGTGTATGTGTGAGAGAGTTTGTGTGTGTGTTGGTATGTGTGGGTGTATATATGTGTGTATGTATGAGAGCTTATGTGTGTGTGAGGTATGTGTATGTGTGAGAGAGTTTATGTCTGTCTGAAACGGCTCGTGGTGCACGACTACCCAACATTTTCACACTGGAGCAGTAGAACCTAGAATTCACACCACACGCATCGCAGAGCGTATAAAGACCGTCCACATTGCACGCGTTCCTTGCGCGACACTGCACTTAATTTATTTAACGTAGGCTTGCATTGTCTTACAGAGCTCTTGTAAATTGAAACGCTTGTTAAAACAGAGGCGCGTCTAAAAACACTTCAGAAAAACGTAGGAGGGAGACTGAGGACACGTACAGTGCAGTGACCTACAGCGAGGAGGGAGACCGAGGACACGTACAGTGCAGTGACCTACAGCGAGGAGGGAGACCGAGGACACGTACAGTGCAGTGACCTACAGCGAGG
>JAOUQW010000011.1:4750571-4783074 GCA_028565825.1 Olivaichthys viedmensis
GTGTCAAAAAATGACTTCGAAGTAATAAAAAGTGCTTTTGTCTAACTTCAAGTGTTTCAAAACGCAGCAGTGAATTTGTTATATATAGTATATATAACAAATTTGTTGAAATATTTTTTCCTCCCCAAGACAGGGTTAGCCTGTGGCTAAAACACCTTTGTGTTCCACATTTTCCTCCCGCATGTTCCATTATCACACAAGGAGGTGTCAAAAAATGACTTCGAAGTAATAAAAAGTGCTTTTGTCTAACTTCAAGTGTTTCAAAACGCAGCAGTGAATTTTCTGAAAAAGCCGCCTTATGAACACCCCCTTGCACCCCCGCGAAAAATATTGTTGCAAATATACATGAATCTAAAATAAATAAATAAATAAAAATTTAGAAAAATTACCGTTATAAAAAAGAAATGACAGAAATCTGTCAAGGTAACAGAACTTTAATTCATGTACGCTGCAAGCACAGCCAGTTTTGAATGCCTCAGGGTTGTGAGGTCGCTACTATGAACACATTTGCATATGATCACCTACATTTACATCCTGCGTGATGCAGGTGGGGGTGTGTCTCATTTCACGTGTGAGGAGGTCGGCCAATCAGAACATGGATCATTTACATATATCAGTAAAATAAATAAATAAATAATAATAATAATAATAAAAAATACTGCCTGTTTATTTCTAAGAGATAAAGAAGGGTTGGAAAAAAAAATAAAACCCATTTTTTTACGACTGTCTTTGGTATGCAAACCAAAAGTGGACTTCAGGGAAAACATTTGTATAAGGAAAGTGTATAATATGGGCCTTTTAAGTCATGTCATTTAAGTAAGGAGCCAATACTGACATTCCCCAGTCTCAGCGTGCAATTCTGGCTGGGGTCACGGTCCGAGACAAATACAAGTAGAGAAGATAAATAATAAATGGCATGTATAAACAAGCATGAAGTGCAAAAAGAAGAAAAAAAACAGAGGGTGTACCTGAGTTTTTCCTCCAAACTCTCCCATCACCACCTCGTCCTCTGCGTCCAGGTCACTCGCTGCCAGAACCTTCTGCAGCAGCTGCTGCTGCTCGTCCCGCGTGGAGAACATCAGGTCCTCCTCCTCCATTCCCGCCAGCTTAGTGATCAC
Organism: Olivaichthys viedmensis; assembly: GCA_028565825.1. Lineage (NCBI taxonomy): Eukaryota > Metazoa > Chordata > Actinopteri > Siluriformes > Diplomystidae > Olivaichthys > Olivaichthys viedmensis. The sequence continues at coordinate 4,751,690 of JAOUQW010000011.1, forward strand.
CTACAGAGGAAAAAGGGAACGAGAGAGATATTGTTTAGTTATCACTTCCGGCATCCTATTTTATTACTTTTCAATATTCATGAAAGCTATGCTTTTTTTTGTTTTTCTTTCAAAAAGACTGAATGAAATAAATGTTTTGAGAAACCACATGAAGCATTAAATGTAAACGGACATTCCAAACACTATTTGTTCAAGGGAATCAAATATTAGTGGATGTGTACATGATTCATTTCCACGCCTAGTGCCAAACCTTGAAACTGTATCCCTGGTCGACCAGGAAGCGCTGTCTCTTTGTAGAATAGGCCATCTCCTGTGTGTCCTGAGACACCAGTGAGTAGAAGTAAGCATTGTACTCCTCAGCAACCATTCCTGCACAGAAACACACACCTTCAGTCCTCCACAGAGCAGCAGAAAGGAAGAGAGATGTTTCAAAATGCGTTTCGGTAAGCAGGAAGGGGGGGGTATGGGTTGGTCTTGGTATTGTTACCTTTCTTGGCACGTAGAACTCTGCCCAATCTCTGGGCCTCCTGACGGCGAGAGCCTCCGTGAGACGAGATCTGAATCAAAACGTTTGCCTCAGGCAAGTCAAAGGACGTGTCTCCCACCTGAGAGAGAGACACAGCGAGAGGAAGAGAGAGAGAGGAAAGGAAAGAGTAAGTAGGTTTTGAGTTCAAATCTCAGGACTGCCAGAGTCACTGCTGGACTCTTGAGCAAGGTCCTTGACTCGCAAGTTCAAACACAGACCCTCAGCTCGGTGACGACCTTTGACATTAGGAAGGATCATTTGGAAGATCTAAATTAAAACGTAAGGAGCAAAAGGTATGTTTCCCCCCCCATGGAAATGTAATTAAGTACATATATTCATTTTCAATTTCAATTGTAGAAGTACAAATCCTCTAAAATGACACTTTATTTATATGGTAATTAATTAAATGATAGAGTCATTATATCCAGCTCAGTCATGTAGAAATGCAAAAACCATCTTGCAGCAATAATAGCTTTTATTTGACCGTGACGACCTAAAATATATCCATCACCCATAACATTTGTCCACATTTTTCCTCCGATTTATACAACAATCTTTCGTAACCTCAATCGGTTACTCCATACGATAAAAAAAAAAAAAAAAGAAGGCAAAAACTTGTGGCTAAATCTATCGAACACAGTCACACCAATCTCAGACTGATCATCGTTAGAACCAATGTTAGAACCTGTATTAGCAGTAAGAGTGACGTGAGAACAAAGAACGCATAAGAACAGAATGTCTGAAAGTGCCCCTTTCTTTTACCCCAAGCTGACGACAGCACAAAACAAAATCTGATTAGTGGTTAATAATACAACTGGACCTTTGTCCCTAGAGTCTGTGTGGAAAAGATTAAAGACCCTGCACAGTTGCTTTTTTAAATCCTGTCAAAAACAAATTCATACACTTCAGCCACATTGCAAAAAAAAAAAAAAAAAAGTCAAATAAAATAAACATAAATTCTATGTTCCCTTTACCCTGTCAATTTTTCCCAATCCGCTGTGTGGGCGTGTACTCCAACCTATTGCATATTCATGAGGACCGCTTGATTGACAGTCCAGTTAGCAGATTGAAGTCGCAGTCTCACATGTACGAGCCCGAAGAGAGAACCGATTCGGAAAAGGAACCTGAACTTGGGCCTAAACCTAAAAATCCTTGCTAGCTTGTAGCAGCATATTAAAACGGTACTATTTTGGAACTCATGTTCGTTTAATAACTCCATAAGATGGCTAGTTACACTAGTTAGCTAAGTAATCCTACTACTAGATTATTTAGCCAGCGGAATTAACGCTATCTTGTCATAAAACGGAGACAATTATATTTTTTCCGACCTGCGAATTGAAAAGTACTTTCCGTTCATGAAGCAGAACTTCAGCATTTTATCTGCATTTTTTTCCGTCGGCTAAATTCTAAAAGTTTTCAAAGAGCGGGACTGATCAGCTCTAATTCTAAAACATTTTAATTCAGTTTAACGGCTGAAACCAACAATCAGGTAAAAGTTATGAAAACTTGTACCAGCTTTCCAGTGCTGCCATATCATCCTCTAGAAAAGCTGCTCAAATCTGCTCCAAGAGAGCCACAACACTGCACATTAACGTTCACTGCTGAGAACCATTCCTCTACGGAATCAAAAAAAAAATCTTCGGGATTTGAATTTTGAATAAAATGTTCTTCTGTCTTATGTCTGCTTATCTTTTGCTCGTGTGTTTAAGTTCCTGTACAAATAAAGACTGTAATAAATCACAAAAGCTTATTTAGGCTTTATATGATTGAGGGATAAATGAAGCAAAAAGGTTGGGAACATAGGTTGGTAAAAGGTTTTGTTCATAGGGCTACATGACACCTACATAAGCCCTTCATGACAACTGGCATAAACCTACATAAACATTTACATTTATGTAAGAATCACCATTAAGTGATTCTGACATACCCAAAAATGCACAGAGCTACACAGTCAGCTGTAATAACATTCTAATGCAAGTCAGGTGGAAAGTGTTATAACAACCTTAAGTCAACAAAAAAAGTCTGTCACCTGACTCGGGTGTTATGTCAACATGACATTTAAATTTAAGAAAGCAGTTTTTTTTTTTATGTCAGCTGATGCATATTGGTCTAAGCCTTTATAAATGTGTAAGTAAGTGTATCTCAGTTGTCATAAAGGGCTTATGTAGGTGTCATGAAGCCTTATGAACGCCGTCCTCAATTAGTTTGACTAAAGGTTTAAAAAGAAACACCGAAAGTTAACACCGATAACACAAATAGTGCTCTTGTAAAGAGATCAGGACAAAGCATGTGGTGACCATGACATGCCGTTCACTGCAGGAACGGCTACGTTGTTTGTACAGAGGGGACTATACTCTCAGTTCTGCTCAGATTCAGACAGTTATGAATCCGAGTCATTCCAGATTAATGAAGAGCATCCAAAAAGTCGGCCACTTTACCAGAAGATTGTTAAAAAAAAAAAAACACGTAAATCACCAAAAGGAAACAAGTTTACTCACAAATATAATTTGCGAACACTGGTAATCAACACTTAATCAAAAATCATAAGCTAACCATTGTGTTATTATCCATAGGTTTTGGTAACCCGTTGCAAAAAAATGTTTTATTGTAAATAATAATAATAAAATTACCTACTGAACGTCTATCGCCTCAATCAACGGTGAATGAAAATGGCACTTTTATTGACACCCAAGTGGTGGTTTATGCAGTCGAGAGTGGTTTTATTTGGGCTTCCGAAGCTGTAATCCCACTATCACTATCAGGTGTCACCCAGAAGAGGATGGGTTCCCTCTTGAGTCTGGTTCCTCTCAAGGTTTTCTTCCTCAGGCCGTCTCGGGGAGTTTTTCCCCCGCCACTGTCGCCTCTGGTTTGCTGTTTAGGGATTTAGATCTACATCCGGATTTCTGTAAAGCTGCTTTGTGACGACGTTTGTTCTTAAAAGTGCTATACACATAAAACTGAACTGAATTCTGCGTAATACTATTACGTAGACAATGTTTCCAGCTTTAAATGGTGGCGAGATTTTCAAACCTGAGGTACAAGCTATCGCTGCTACTTTCAAAAAACACGCTTCAAGTTCCGTTTGATTTTCATATGCAAACGTAAACCGCTGTTAAATATCGCAAACATGAGTTTAGATTTGTGGGGTTTTATGGGCATAGATCGTCTTGAAATCGGATCTCCCGTGCTCACAAATCGGAGAGAAAAAGAATGGTCAAGCACCTCAGTGGTCACCTTTAGGGCACTTTCTGCTAGTGTAATAAGCAACAGCAGCTACTATGTAATGTGAAGTAAGCTAGAAAACTACTTGTATGCAACTAGCCTGGTTAAAAAAAAAAAAAAAAAGATCCTGTCTGTCCTCTAATCCAAGTAAGAGGTGTTTTACCTTGGAGATAAAAATGGTGTTGATCTTTGGGTTGTGCTTGAAATTCTGAAGGATCTGCATTCGCTCCCCTTGTGATGTGGGTCCATAGATGTAAGGCCTGGGTAAAGGGGTGAAAGAAAAAAAGCGTTACTAACCAGATGCAGGCAGGTGAAGTGTAAAACTAGTTATGCTTCCCGAAACCGAAAACAGCACACTTAAGACCTGACGCAAAATCAGTGTGATCTGAGGCACAGACATCTTGCTCATTTGCTGATTGTTTCTTGTACGTTTACTTTCATACTGCAAGTAAATCTAAGCGTTTGTACTTCAGTACTTCGTTTCGAGTTTTACTTGTTAAGCCGGATGGCGTATTCCTTGAGAGCGAAGACATTGTCGGCGAAGACGATGATCTTGTCGTTGCGTCTCTCGTGGAAGCGGATGAGGAACTGGCAGGCGCGGAACTTGTTGGGGTTCATGGTGTACATCAGGATCCGTTTCTTCGTCTTTATAGCCACGTATTCATGATAAAATTCAGGGGACATGGGACACCACACCTGAGAGTCACACACAATAACCACAATACATTCACGGTTAAAAGGAGCTCATATGGGCGTTCGCCTTATCGTCTGGAGATGCTAAATGTGTTTGGGTACGGAAAACCAAAATAGTGCAAAAGTCTTAGGCACCCTACATTTTTTTATTATATACATTTTGTCTGAGATGTTTATGCTTCACGTAGTGTGTCATGAGAAAAGAGCAAATTTTAGATTTCCAAATCATTAATTTTTCCAAAAAAGTCCAATGTCAATGAAAATTCAATGAGGATTTTTACTATACAAATCAAATGATGCAGCTGTTTCACACTTTGTATTTGAATTGTGTCCCAGTTTGTTATTTTAACTCGGTGTGTTTTCAAGTGCAAGTGCGTCTCACCTCGGCACACTGCACTTTCGCAATGTAGCCGTTGTTCTGCAGCTCCATCCAGTTGGCCTCGTACAGTTTGGGCCCAATCAGGAAGTTGAGGTCTACGATCTTATCGTCCTCTCGCACCAGCGTGGCAGTCAAACCCAGCTTACAGTGGGCCTGGACTATGGTCAGAACACGCCTGAACATCCTCGCTGTAGGTATGTACGATAGAAAAAGAGAGACGGAGCAGGTAAGAGAACAACAAGGCAAGAAATAAAGATTCTGAAGACCATCCTTTTTTTTTTTAAATCTACATTGAATGCTTGCACCTCAAAAAAAAAAGTAATTAAACAGAACAGTAAAAGGCACAGGGGCGCCTACACTTTTACCATCATCAAAAAAAAACCAGATTCAATAAATAGGCAAATTGGATACACCCTGTACAGTTAGAAACACATGCCCACCCTCTTCCCCTGGTAAATCGGTGTTGCAGGGCCTGTATTTGCATATTGCAACATGATTGGCTCCTCTATTTTATGACGCAATAACACTTGCCCGTTCAAAACTAACTCGGAAATTCACACTCGCCGTTTTTCTTTTACAACAATGCGGCAAGACCGCTGCAACAACAGTTTTTACACTTTGACCAGCCTGCGCACTCAAATTAAAGGATTTAATGATAAAAAATAAAAACAAAAACATGTTTTCTAAAGTTTAAGGGTGACTTGAAATCAAAACTCTGTTTTTCCATAATCCTTCATCAAAATGCATCAAGTTCAACCCGCCCCTAAACCTCTTCTGATCGTTGTCTACGTCATCCTTGGGCAAGAAAAAAAACAAAAAACATTGATCACTAATATTATATCATGTTTCGTCTCATGTTATGATTTCCATTTCATGTTGACTTTAAATACACACCCAAATTGCCAATTTTAAAATGTTTAACATATACACCTGATCCCACTCCTGGTAAGCCACCAATGCCTTTTACCAATATCATAAGTTAAATTCAGGTTCTCCAATTGGGAAGTGCTGTGGCTCTTAAAACTGGGACTGAGGAACACTGAAATATAGGAAGTATCTTATAAATCCCATGTTTGCTTTTTGCATAAAGTATATCGACATAAACGCGCGCGCGCGCGCACACATACACACACACACACACACACACCTGGAATTGTGTGGACCTCGTCGAGGATGATGAGCCCCCACTCCTGGCTGCGCATCCACTCCATCACCCTCTCTGCCTCCCAGGAGCGCTTGGTGGTGTGGCCCAGCATGGAGTACGTGCTGATGGCCACCGAGCAGCCGATGGGCTTGTCCTTGGCGTCCGACGTGAAGCGGCAGATCTGCGAGTCATCGATGGTGGACCACATCTTAAACTGGGCCTTCCACTGCTCCACTGACACGGAGGAGTTTCCTAACACCAGGCAACGCTTGCGCACAGTGCAGGCTGCCGTCACTCCCACGAGAGACTTCCCCGCTCCTGCATGAAAAAGTAGACATGTGTGGACATGTACAGTTATGAACATGGCAAATCTGAATGCTCTCCACATGCCACGTCAAGCATTTTATATCAAACAGAGGGAAAAACTGAAAGACATCGTGAACCAGTTAAGAGAACGGTTCGTCTTTTTAGTGTAATGATATAAGAGCAGACCTAAATAATGTAACAAACAGAACACATGTGAACACAAAGACAAGGACCTGAAATATGTACTACACTGAGCAAGCACACAATACGTAGGACCTGCTTCTAGTATCTCCTTCCAGTGTGAAAATCCTCTCTCAGTTATATCATTACAGGGTACAGCTGAGTGCAAAAGTTTGCATCCCCCTTGGTTTTCAAGTGGGGAAAATTGGGGGGAAATGCACCTCTTTCTACAGTTCATCTCCAAAACAGAATTCCATGTTCGTTTAATGCTATTTTCAAACCAGTTCCAACACGCACCTTAAATATTACAGCAATTGAGTCCTAGTGAGTAGTTACCTTTACTAGCAAGCTCAAAAGTTTGCATCCCCCCTTTGACATCGATTTAATTGACAGTCAGCTCCAGAATGATTGGCACCCTCAGTAAAGATGGATAAAAAAAATAAAAAGGTTATGAAAAAATGTCTTTGTGATTAATTAGAGTAATCTCACACAGAAAACATGAGAGAAATCTAACATTTAGTTGAAGTAAATTTATTCGAAGAGTTTTTTTTTATTAATCACAAATACATTTTTTTTCTAAATCTTTTTGACTAAATCCATCATTATCAAGGGTGCCAATAATTCTGGAGCTGACTGTATTTGAACGTGCCTCTTTAAGGTGACTAACAGTCGACTCATGGAAGAAACCCAGAGAAATGCACAAAAGATCAAAAACAAACAGCAAAAGCCCCGAAAAAGTCTTTAGAGGCACATTTTTGTTGCTTGAGATAGTAAAGGAACATCTGCAAAACCCACATTTAATGTCTCCATTGTTTTCAAAAATGTTCCTTTTGGAAAACTTATTTCGAAGATATTTTTGAAATTTTTCCCACTCTCAGTCCTAGAAAAGCTTCAGTTTTTTTGATTTGGCCTGTTCTTAAATCCCTCCTTTAACGCCGCTAAGGATCAAGTCAAAGTAGGGGGATGCAAACTTTCGCACCTCAACTATATATGGCCTAACTGCGTTGTGTTGCGGAGGTTTTACCGCACGGCAGCACGATCACTCCAGAGCGCGCTCGACCATTGCCGAACATCTTGCGCAGGCTCTTCTCCTGGTACGGTCTGAGCACGGCGGTGGGCTTCAGGTCCATGTTGATGTCGGGGTTGACCGTGTCATTGCGGAAGTCGTACTCAGCCAACAGAGGGTACTCCAGCTGGATACAGCGCTTCTGGAGCTCCTCAATCATCTCCTGAGACAAACCGAGCAATAGCAGCACAGGGGTCAGTATACTGAAGAGATCAGAAATATAGAACACGTAGAATATACATAAAGCAAAAAGCATTTCATTAAGAAGGATTCACAAGCTTTATCTTCTTTTATCTCATGAACTGAGCAGGGACAGGAAATTCCAGGGACTTGAGGTACAGCTGCCTTTTTAGTTACACCTAAAGTGCTGTAATGTACCCTAATGTAGTTATGATTATGAAAGCATATTCTCATTTAAAGCCCCAAGTCATTGACTCCCTTTTTAAAGGATAACCCAAAATCAGCTGTTCTAAATGTAACACTTCTTGTAGTCTTGGTCATCATCCCTCTACAAACCTAAAACTTGAAAAAAACAAAAAAACATTAATCCCAATATCTGGACATCGAAGAAGTGACGTCTCTGAATTTGTCCAAGCGGAAGTAGTTAAAGGAATTAAAGATGTGCTCAACACTTCCACACACACACCCGCCTACCTGACGGATCTCAAAAGAGACAGTCTGCGTCTCTTCCTCTTCCTCCTCCTCTTTGTCCATCTGTTCGTAGTAGCTGAAGATGTCCTCGGGGACCTGGGTTCCAGAGCGCTGCTCCTCCGCTGGCTGGGACGTGGACGCACCACCGTTGTCCTGCAGAGTCTTAGAAATCTAAAACGGCAGAGGTAACAGGTGTCAGGTTATAGCTAGTCCCTCATGAATGTCCACAAATCACATGTAAATGTAAATGAAGACAAAATGACACATTACACAATAAGCAGTCGAGTCCGAAAAGTAAGACTTACTTCTATGATCCTCAAAATGACCCGGCTTCACTAATGTCCGAGTCGTTTGTGTTTGTGTGCATGTGCGTGTTCACTCACGGCGGGTTTGTTGGAGACGACCTCCGTGATGAGTTCAGACTCCTCCCCATCAGCAGTGCGGAGACGGCAGTCTCGAATCACCGGATCCTGCAGCAGGCGCTGGATCACGTCGGGGAAAGCACTCTCCACAAAATACCTACACACACACAACATTTTCCTGCTTTACCTGCTGGTTATAACATTGTTATACCATGGCTGCAGAAAATACTAGTTTCTGATTGGCTGGGAGGTGTCCATTATGTTGTTATATCGGGACACCCAAATTTTTATCACAGTTCTAAATCAATGCTCCTGATACTATGCAACCATGTTGGAATGTAACCATGACAACGATCATAAATAACGGTTCAGGCTAGACCTATCGCACTAAAACTAATAACGATGCCGAAAGGAAAGTGCATGGACATATAAAAATGTACTGTTGGGTGGTTTTTTTTGCGTCCGGCTTGCCTGTAATTTTCTGATACAGGGTTATTTTGTTGGCATTCTCTCTGCCATCACAATAATGCAAAAATATAAAAAGCTATTTAGGCACTTAGTTCATTTTGACCCGAGTCTAGGGGTGGAGCAGTATAAAAAAATCCACAGTACGATAACCGTACAACCCAAATTTTCAGTACATCACGGGTATCTGCTTGCAACTTTCATTTTCAAAAAGGATGGTACCAAATGACATGACACCGCAGCAGCAGAGCGTGTATTAGGTTATTGGGTTAGGGAAACTGCTAGAGTACATGCTAGAGAAGGACTTGCTCTTTAAAAAAAAATACTCCAGCATTTTTCAACCTAACCTCTGTCTACTGCGTCTGTCGTGTACGTGTGATTACCACAGACAAGAGTTTACGTTTTGTTTACTTAAAACTCACTCAGCCTACAATGGAGGTCGAAGGGCACTTGTTGGGGAAGTTGTACAAATATGAAAGTTAAGCTCTACATCTGTATAATTCACCTTTTCAGAGATGAGACAACTTTTTCAGAAGGAGGAATTTGTGGTTGTGTGTTACCAACGTAAATGTGCAAGTCTAGAGAAAACGGAAGTAACCAGAATGACTTTTTACTGTATTGCTCCAGTGTTTGAAAGTTAAAACTCCATAAGCACAGCTTCGGTAAGACCTTTAATTGTTCCAGTGTAACGATTGTAGCATTGAATTTGCGTTATATAGTCTCGTATTTTATTTTCTTCATTCGACTGCCCCCAACAACTGCCCTTCGATTTCCATTATAACCGAGTTTGATTAAACAGGTTTTCTTTTCCTTTTCTCAGTGCAGGGAAACGTGTCGAAATTCTTGTTTGTGGTAATTACATATACGCTACAGATGTATTAGGGATCAGGTTGAAAAATGCTGGGGCATATCTTTAATCTGGTCTGTATTCCTGAAGTTGTGTAATGAGCCTGACGAAGATATAAGATCAAAGGATAAAATAAAAAAAAAGATCCAACACGAGGGTGCAAGACTGCTGATTAAACCCAGCCACCACTGGCCCTCTAACGAGAGGGGAAGCTCAGGGCAGCGCACCTTTCAGAGAACACTCGGCCACATTCGGCGGCACCTTACGTGTGGTACACCTTATCTCCAGCACAAACTGGTCTAACTGTAATCGTTATGCAACAGGAGTATTGTGTCAGACCGCAGGGGTCATCCAGAGGGCAGAAGTGCGACACTCACAGGCCGAGAGAGAACAGCAGTGACATGTGCTAATGCTTCGACGGGCTTAAACACAGTGCACACAGTTTCATGAGGAGGTTTCGCAACAACGCAAGGCAAACTTACAGACATTTAGCAGTGAATGATATTATAAGATTAGTTCAATTATAAACAACAACCTGTTATGCTTCAGTACCAGCTTGACTTTCCCGTAGCTCACTGTGCACAACTGAAAAAAAACAACATTACAGTCATCGTCAGTTTTATTGCGCTTTACACACCGGAGTATACACACTGCAGAACCGCTCATTCTTTACAAATGAAAACCACATGCAAATACAGACTTCTCCCTTCATGATCCATCTCTCTCGATTACACAGATAAACCCAAAATCCACTCTGTTTATCTCTGACTTTTACACACTCGTCCTATCACGCACATACCTTTATGAACTGAACGATGCCGTCTGGCACCGAGGTCTTGCTGAGTTTCTGCAGGTACTCGATGATGTCAGAGGTCTGCAGGCCGACGCTCACGGCGGCGTACAGCGAGTAGGCGGTGAGTTTATACTCGTGCACGTGGATGGGCCTGCACACCGGCTCAGCGATGGCCACCAGAAAGTCCTGAGCGTACTTATAGACGGGTGAGAAAGCCTCCAGGAAGATATGGCCATCAGGAGCCTGACACACAACAACAACAACAACAACAACAACAGGTTCACATTAAAGGAACACTCCCAGCATGTAGTTGTAAGGTGATCAATACAACAAATAGGCAGTATGGGATGCAACCTGAATGATGAAGTGTTTATTTTTATTTATTATTATTATTATTATTATTATTCATCTTACCACCCACAAGGGTCGAGAGGAGTGATCAGTCTTCAGCAACATCTGCAAACGGTAGTCCTTAGCCCCATATTCGTCCAGTTTGATACTGGACTCGTCGACCTGCTTGCCGGCCGCTGCAGGTATGGCCTCCTGCGACTCGCCGCCCAGGGCGTCCTCCTCGTCATCGTCGTCATCGTGATAGCGCTTCTTTGACTTCCTCTCTGTCAAGCAATAACAAGGCGTCAGACGTGATGAGATCAGCATTAATACAAGAGCAGCCGGAATGCCAGAATCCCAGCCAACAGTTAACGACGGCTGAATCCCAAATGGCTCCCTGTTGGATACATAGTGCACTACGTAGGGAGGGAGTGATGAGCCATTGTGACAGAGATGACATAGATGACATAGATGACATAGATTGGGGGGAGAGGAGGACCACTCAGGATTCAGGTGTCATCACTTTGGTTAGCTAGGGAACAAAGTGTGCATTATATGTGCAGGGTTATTTTCATGTAATGCCAATGTCAAATATGGCATTGATTTATAATAATAAAAAAAAATAATAATAATAATAAAAAAAAAAAGATGAAACACATAACATTAGACTGACTAAAGGGGGGCCGAATCCCAAATAGCTCCTTGTTCCCTACATTAGTGTATAGGGCATGATTTGTAGTGCACTACATGTCCAACATTTAGCCCCTGTAGTGTGCTAGCTAGTGCTGAATGTTCCCAAACCGAGCAAAGCGCTATAATTACCTTTTTCCTTCTTTCCCATAACGCTCGTGAATGGAAATAAAACGTTACTGGGACAGTTTGTCGCCTACAACATGAACACGAGCCAAAAACGTGCCTGCCATCAACACTGCGCATTAAGCGTGTCCGCCATGTTGGCCGAGCTCTTCTTCGCGGAATAAAGACGTGTAGCGGCGCGGCGCCACCTGGTGGCTATAACCGGGAGCGCATTATAGACCCAAGGAACAGGACAAGCTGGGGTATTTGTTCCATGTTCATTTGCCTCTAATAAGATTTAATGTAATATAACTGAATTAAAAGCAATAATATAAATAATAATAATACCGTACTATAAATGCATTTTATGATTTAGGGTCTGACCCCTCGAGAAGACACCTACATGCATATTTATTCAACTTACGGGAGCTGTGCGAGGCCTACTGACATTTAATGTGAGGAATCGTAATTGTAATAAACACTTATGATACATTCGTACATCATTTAGTAGACATGAATATACAAGTGAAGATGATCATTAATAAATGATTGCAGTTACACTCCTAAATTACATATTCAATTTTTTATCCAATCCCTACTGCATTAAGGCCTGTTAACGTAGGCTTTTTTTCCTCCCTGGACTGATATACGTCAGGTCTGTCAAATACTAAACCATCCATTTACTCATATTCCTCTATTATTACACGTCGCTTATTACAATTAGCACAGTGAAGTGCAAAAGTTTGCATCCCCCATGATTTCTGGATAAAAACCAGGAAAATGTACCTCTATTTAACAACTTGGCCACAAAAAAATAAATAATCTAAATGTTAAAACTGAAATGTATCCAGGAATAAGACAACCATCCAAAATATAAAGCGAAATCAACAGAAAATTTGTTTAGAAAACGTTTTTAAAAGCCATAACCCTCATGTTTAGAGGATGTGAAAGAGGTTGGCGGCAGTTGTAAGGGCAAAGGGTGGGAATACAAGTTAATAGATAATACTCGTATCACGTTCAGAAAGGGGGATGCAAACTTTTGAACTGATATCATAATTTTTGAATATCTTATGATACACTATTTGACAGTTTTTGGTTACTTCAGTGAAACCCAACACAATAAATGCCTTGTTGGTATAAATTAAATGACTTTGTCCTAAGGGTGTGCAAACTTTTGCACTCAACTGTATTCATCACAAATGTATAATTTTGTAGTCTGACTGAATGCTTTGTAGCTCTCCTAAGTACTAACACTGAATCCCAGCCTCATGTTTAGCTGTGGTTCATAAAGGGTTCTAATTAAATAAGTGGTTCTTATTAAATAAATAAAAATCGCTTTTGCATAAAAGCCTCTACCAAAGTGAATAAACGAACAAACGTAAAATGTTTCAAATTATACAGACGGTAAACTCGGAGCTTTCTGAGTAAAGGCAAATGAATGACGGACAGATCCTTCGATGTGGCTTTATATCTGTATTAAAATCTGCTGATCTCTTCCTTACATTAACTTTGAACACAAAAGAAAAGAAAAAAGAAAGAACAAAAATCAGACAGCTGGACGTCAAAAAAATCTAAAACAGGAACAATAAAACCGTGTTCATCCAGCAGACAGTCGTTCTCTTTATTCAGTCGTGCTTTGAGGATGTAGGATCTTGTGAATCTTGCACGTTACGCTCAGAGTTTCACGTTCACGCTGTAGGACTCTGGAACTGCGGTTTTCCCCCCACACCTGGTGTCCACTGTGGGCTCCGTGTGACGGAACCCTGTAAATGTGGGAATGAGCTTTATGCCCCGGCGTCGGTCACGCACGCCGAGTATCTGTAGGTGTACAGCTTGTTGTCGGCACCTCCGCTTAGAATCAGCTACACACACACACACACACACACACACAGAGTAGAAAAAACATATATTATTTTAGACAATACTACAGACTGGATTAACTAAAATGTGGAACATGAATGTGATACACACTCTTTCTCCCTCGACAAGTCAAGCAACTCGAGTCATTCACATGACCGATATTAAAAAAAGTTTTGAGAATTACTGTAAAGAAAGACAGACAGACAGACAGACACAAATAAATAAATTGTGTGGTCCAGGGAAGGAACAACAAATTACAAGCAATTGCAACAAACTAAAAAGGAGCTACGCTGGTAATGCTAAGAAAGGTTTCTTAGAGCAATGGCTTTGGCTAAAAGATTTGACTGGAGGGTAAAATATGTTCTCAAAGCCAGAGGTAAAGCTTGTGAAGCACTTCACAACTGCCCCACATCAGATAACGTAACGCTTCGGCTCTTAAACTGGTGGAATGCAGGCCGGCTCTTAAAAAAGGGTCAGTGGTTCCCTAAAGCCAGCATTTTATCAGTGTTAAAGGGCTAACACACACACAGCTCCGTGACATACCCCGCTATCTGTCCAATCAGCACACAGCACTTTGTCCTCATGAGCTGCCAGGTCGTACAGAGGAGCCTTCCAGCTGCAGAAAGAAAGCACATGATTAGGTATGGGAAGAAACACTGGCCCCGTTCCAATACTGTTCTTAACACGCCCTCGCCGACTTGCCCTTGCTATCGCCACTTGGGGAAATCACCATCAGCATCTTAAGGATTTTACCAATCATTCATTAACTCAAATGAAGTGCTAGATGACCCCTAAATGTAAACAGGAGCGATAAAACACTTAAAATATTGCATTTGCTCTGCTCAAATCATCTGTACACAAGGGCAGACAACTTAGTTACTTTATCTTGCTATCTGATTAGCACGCTATCTACAACCGAGTGCAAAAGTTTGCATACCCTCGGGACAAAATTAAGAACGCAAAGAAATGTGATTTATACCAACACGACATTTAGTGTGTTCGGTTTTACAGACGTCGCTTCATTTTCACGGGAGACGGAGCGGCTCACGGCTAAACTTCGACTTGCTTTTGCTTCTTTTCAACTGTTTTTCTGCTGATATGATAAAGAATATTTTTATTTGTAGATGAATTGTAAAAATAGAGGTCCATTTTTCCTTTCTTTTGTCTGCAGTCAACTGAAATCAGTTGGCATGCTGACATGACTCGATATCAGGGTTTCCGTTAGCCGATAAATACCGGTATTTGACCAAGGCGAAAAACGGCTGCCGGTGTGAGCGTGAGCGTATAGACAGAACTTTGTGCTCACGTAGCTTACACAGAAAATCCAGGTCAGGTATAATTGGTGTCGTTCTTGTAGAGCTCAAATTTTTGTGTGTTTTGCGTGACAGCAGTAATTAACACCAGTAATAGAATCACCAACACCGTGACCGGAAACTCTGCTCGGTACAGTTTAAAAAAATTAAATAAACTTTTTTTTTTTTTTTTTAAAGCTGTACAAATTGCCAATAAAAGTGTGGTTGCTACCAAGGTCAAGTGCACTTTGAAAAATCTTCTCTCTGTTATACGCTCCTCCCCTTGCACTGCTAAATACTTGCGTGACATGGGTTTTACACACATCCAGACTATAGCAGAACTTAACATGGGTGTGTTAAAAACAGTATGAAAAATAAGGGAATGGAATCACAAGGAGAAACGCCGATATCACATGTGAGACACACACACACACCTCCTCGTGTCCCAGAGCTTAACCATGTTGTCCAGTGAGCCGGTGACGAGCTGCTGTTCGTGGGAGGGAGACCATCTGACCGTTGTCACCCAACCGGTGTGTGACGTCAGAGAGAGAAGAACCAGAGAACCATCTGAGAGAGAGACAGAGGTGAACTCAAAGCAGAAAACACACTCATTCATATGCATTCATAGCAATGTGTGTTTTGTGTGCACGTGTGTGTGTTTTCCTCACCTTTAGAGCGCGGGTCCCACAGGCGCACGTGTCTATCGGTGCTGCCCGAGGCCAGGCGGCGACACAGCGGCGAGTACGAGACGCAGTTAAACACTTTACTGCCCGTCTACAAAACAATCAACATGGCAACCTCGATCAACATTTATTCATCATTGCATTCAGTTAGGCGTCATGTTTTTATGTAATTGTTTTTTTTTTCTATATTAATTCATTAAGATATATATATTACATATTAAGTTAACCAAATATTAATTGTGGGGGTGTCGAAGTTTTGCATAAAAAAATTGCACTACTTAAGAAAACGTTGGGTTCATATAAAACCATACAGTATCCCCCATATGTTTAAGCTTGAAATTTCATGAAGGGTGCCAATAGTTCTGGAGATTGTATACCAGACCTCATATGCAAACCTTAACAGAGCTTTCAAAGAATGCTTGAGATTCTGTGAGCTACAACTCATAGTAACAACCTCTTATTTCTATGAACAACTAGTCAGAGTTGTAATGGACTAAAAAAGTGCTCGTGTTTCTCCGTGGCTGTCGCTCACCAGCGTGCTCTTCTGCCCGCCCGTCTCGGCGTCCCACAGCCGAATGGTGTGGTCCCATGATGCGCTGCACAGCTCCTCCGAGTCAGTCCACAGGACGCAGGAAACGGCCTCGTTATGGCCAGACAGAGTCATCAGAGGAGTCTGCACGGAGACAAAGAGTCAGCGGCAGGCATTTTAATCAATCCCTGATAACATTGTTTCACCATGGGCGAGTCAAGTAGCATGTCTGGCAGAGAAATCGGTTTTAATTTCAATCAAAAACACATAACCGAGGAGTTCGAGGATAGCTCTTTACTGTACACAGATTAAACTGAGACTAAACTAAACTGTCAACGTGGCTCCTCAATGGGACTGCGATTAAAATAACATATGACAATATATCGAGAATAAACTGTTGGTGGTGTGTGATTCAATCATAGATAGATCAGTATTTCTGAATTAAATTTTACCCAGGGAACGGTAAGCACAAGTCTGAGCGTGTGATATTAATAACTTCCGGTAGGGGACGACATTTCACACGTCATAACTTTAAACTGGGGTTGTGAAGATTCAACAATTGAGTCAATGCATTCGGTCTCGGTTTATATAACAAAACAGCGTGTTTCAGATAAGATTTGGGAGGTAAGTCCCAGTGAAGGAGGCGTGGCCTCTTTTGGAATCAAGTAGAATCAAGGGGCCAAATGTAATGTAGTCTTTGTTACGGTGATTTGTCAAGTAGACTTTTTTTTGCCTTGCATCCAGTGTCAGAAATATAGTAGCACATTGTATTGCATCTTATTTAGCTGAAACAGATTATAGTATTGATAGTAAGGGTGTGACGATGCATCGCGACACGATACATCGCGATGCAAAAATGTGACGATGTGCATCGTGGAGATCTGCGATATCAGGTGTATTCTATTAATGTAGCGATGTATTCATGAAGGTGTAAATCTACTGCAATTGCACTGTTTGACCACCAGAGGTCACAATCAACGTAACCCACACCAGCACGTCATGAGACACTCCTAACTTGAGCATCCTTATTAGAAACAGGTGAAGGCGACATCGTCTTTTAAATCCGAGAAAATGAAGACGAGAAGTTTTTCTGCCTGTAATGTACTTCGACACCTCTACTTTAAGAAAACATAAATATATCTCACCAACACGACGTGGAAACTTATTTTTTTAAGTCCTTTTTTCTTTAAACTCTGAATTTTAAACCTCTGTTCCTGGTGTTTTCTTTGATTACTTCTTTTTTGTTTACAAATATATACAGGCAAAAATGCGCATTGTTTATGCTTTTCAGTCATTCTTCCTTCGTCAAATTGTTTTTCAAAATATTTTGAGCATCGTGCCGATATCGAATCGTGAACCCAGCATCGTGAATCGAATCGTGAACAACGTGCATCATTACACCCCTAATTGATAGTCTTGAAACGTTGGCTGACTTAAATGCGCCTTTTATACGTGGGATCCTTGATCAGGTGTTAGGATGCGTATCGTACACAGCCTTACTTCAAACATAAGCACTGCAGTATCGTATCGTAGCGCGACGCTTGTATCGTGTTAGCTGTTCAAGTGTGATGTCACTGAAGTGTAATAGTCAGATTAAAGCTGCTGCCAAAATCCAGCCCTCTATTGAGTGGAAAATCCAGTATAGCCAAGGACAAGGCTTAATCAGTGACGCGTGTGTATGTGTGCGTGCGTACACGCATGCTCACCCTCGTCAGACCCAATTGCTCGGTCTTCTGCTTTTTCCGTGGCCTGTTGGGTTCCTCCACCTCGTCCTCCTCTTCTGTTGGAACTGAAAGAGAAAGAGCGGCTTTAAAACACTTCCGTTTAACCGCAGAGACGAGCTTCGGACTTTAAGTTGAGAGTTTTTCTTCACTAAGCACCTCTACAGCCAAAAACTCAGTATATTTTTTTTCATAGCTGCTTTAATCCATTAAACCCTTCGTGGCATCTTTACCTGCTGACCAGATCTTCAGCATTTTGTCCCAAGAGCCGCTGCAAAACTGAGAGAAAATAAATAAATAAAACATTGTTCATAATAGAAATCTCTTTAATTCAAGAAAAAAAAAAATATATATATATATATATAGACCATAAATGAGCCAAAACCGAGCAGACTCGGATCAGGAGTCTCACTGGGTTACACGCTCATACACACACACACCTTGGTGCGTGTGGGGTCGACAGAGACGGTGTCCACACTCCCAGCATGTCCACGGCAGCAGTGACGGGCCTTGACTTTGTTCCTCTCCGAGTTCCACTCCCACAGCAGCACGGTTTGGTCCAGCGAGGCGGTGAGCAGCAGCGAGTTCAGTCCGTCTGAACACCGGAACCAGAACCACAAACACCCAGAACCATCAGAAAGAGTGAAGACACCGCGTGAACTTCTGTGCACTCCAGCATGATTTGACTCTAGGTGTTATGCCGGTAATCAGCAACATGATACACCGCCGTATTCATAACAAACCATATTGTTATTATGGACACTTCCACTTTCTCCGAGTCCCAGTTTTTACCATTTTAATGAACAGTCATGTCCGTAGGTTACCAGATGTCGTCCCCCGTACGGAATATCCCTAATATAACCCGCTGCTAATATAATCTACCCAAATCTGTGTTCAATCAGCTCACCTCTTTTCACCCAGGCCACGTCCTTCACAACGTCCGAGTGCCCGGCCACGGCCATCATCGCCTTCCCTTCCAGAGACCAGATCCGTGCTGTCTTATCATATGAACCTGTGAGGATCCTAACACACACACACACACCCCAAGAGTGTGAGAGAAGCAATAAAACACTCCCATCAAACGTGTTTTATAAGGTTACAGATAGCAGAGATGTGCTGGTTAGCTACATTAAAAGAGTGCAGAAATTAAGAAAATATTAATTGAATTAATTAAGCCGCAGGGAAGCTAAATCAGTGATTGCTTTCGAATCAAGTTAATGTAGACACACAACATGCAGTACAAAATATGAAGAACTGGTGACTTCAAGTCAAGTCAAGTGGGTCCAATGCTTTGCAATGTCTGCATGCACATCACCATCAATTCTACTCTTTCCATGTAAAGTGGGTGGTCCTAATCTTGGGAAAAGCTTGTGTAAGCGTTTCCTCACCAATCACACGGCTGATGTTCCTTCTTCCTCATGCATAGCTCTGATGAACGCTCTCGAGTGTAAAAGCAAACTTGGGGGGGAAATCGAACCTAGCAAGCATATCCTACTGTGATAATGGTTCTCACGCGTGCGTCGTTGTGTTTGGTTCCGTGTTAGTGCCGGCTCGGAATCTCGGACAGACGGATGTCAATCAACCGTGCTCATTATAATAATATGCCCCGCCTTTTTTCTTTTTCTTTTTTGGAGCAGTGTTTTACCATATTTCTGTCAGACTTTGCTGGATGTTTAATACAGCGCTCAAGTTTGATTTTACACTACATTTCCCTGGTACTAAAAAGTACAATCTTCTGAGAAACGTGGCTTCTTTTTTCTTTCCATGTCGCACAGCTATATAATTTGGGCGGTAGCAATGCCAACTTCTTGTCTGCCTTTCTGAAAAAGGGCATGGCAGGATGATTTCTCCAGGTATTTACTTATGATTATTAACTTATGAAAAGTCACACCAGGCAGGAAGTGTTCTAGTGAAAAAGCTGATGTGCTGTATCTCTCTCTCGCTCTCACCATTCTGAGTCCGCCTCCACTGAGCTGATCCAGTCGTCGTGCATGATGCACTCCTCAGGCTGCGGCGCAGTGAACTTCTCTACGTACTCAATCTCCGCTACTTCTTCCTGTACGACACAGATTATTACAGCCCATCACACGGACAATACACTCATGCTGAATACATCAGCTGCTTCAGCCATTTATCCTTTTTACACACTTTGCTTGTGCATTTTTCGTACCGTCGAGATGTTCTCCGCCTCCATGTGAGTGGCCAACGGGGAGCGCAGGAACTGGCCTCGAACCAGGAAGTCAAACTCCACATGTTTGTGGTTTGCTGCCAAGGCAAAGATTCAAATATTAACAACACATATTGCTTTATTTTAACTAGCTATTTACAGGAGCAACTTCTAGAATGACAACATGTACTAATAAAGCCTCCCTGCAGGCTGCATTTTAAACGTATGGTTAGAAAGTAAATAAAAAAACGTTTCGAGATAACGGGCAAGCATTCAATCAGCTACTCCACGTACCCTAAATGTAGTCCATCAGACATGTTTGGTGTCCAACGTTTGCGTCTTTAGTTTTTGCACCGGAGCTGCGAGGCAACTGTAGCAAACAAGTAATGGAAGTCTATCTCACCTAAAAAGTATTTTCTGCAAATATGAGCCACAAACCAGTTCCACTGAAGACAGTGATGCCACACGCACTTGCAGTGTGTAATAATATACATGAACGAAACTTCACCGCGTAGCTGAACGCTGTAATATTATTGGTGCCGCCATCAGCAATCAGTTTTTTTTCCTCAGTGAATTTGGTGTCGTTCCTCCTCCTTTAAAGTTTGAAAGCAGAATTTGTATGGGAAATCTGGAAGTTACGTGGATGAACACAACGCAAATCCATAAGCACGCATTAACCCCTATATTTTGCACAATCGCTTGTTTTCGGAATGAGATTACGTAGCTTAACAATGTCATCTGAAGGAAGTACGTGGCGATTCCGGCACGTATTTATGGCAAACATTTTGGGCGAGACAGACTTTCATTCGTTGTAGCGCCCGTGCAAAACTAAAGAAGCAAACATGTCTTGGCTGATCGATGCCATGTGTGGTAAGGGGTAAATGGTGCGATTGTGATTTTTCAGCGAACATCTGCATGTGGCTTGATGCACCACCAGCAGCTCACCGTTCCTCGCCTCCAGCAGTTTGTTGATCACGTCGCTCAGGTGGGTGACCTCCGAGGCAGCGGGGATGGAGAAAGGCACGTCATCTACAGCGAATCTGAGAACACAGAGAGACCACAGTGTTCAGCCAGGAACTGGAACCACAATGTTGCCAGATTTGGGGGGGGGGGTTCCAAGGGGCGAAAAAATAACCCTGGAACGGTGTCAATACTGTGATTACAGCTCTTCTTATCTCATAAACAGATATATTGTACATTGTACATTTCTATATTTTATATTCTTATGGTACTTGCTTTTTATTTATTTATGTTATTTCATTTCCATTCTATGTTTATTGTTGTGCACCAACACACCAAAGCAAATTCCTTGTATGTGAAAACCTACTTGGCAATAAAACCTCATTCTGATTACAGTTAGTCTGCAGGAACCTGGTGTTTGAAAGCTGGCAACCTGGCAACCTGACCAACAATAACAGTTGTACAGCATCCAACATCAAAGAAACCAGATGCAAACCTCTATAATTTAGGACATATATATATATATATATATATATATTTCTGTAACTGGGCTGTCCTGAATTATAGAGGTTTGCATCTGTTTATATATATATATAGTTCAGAAATGAGCAGCACGTCACTTCAGCTACACGTCTTTGCTAACTGAGCTAGCTATGACAAGTTGCTTGATGTCGCGAGACTTCCGTCTGAACTAAACGAACCGAGGAACGCTTACTTTTTGTCGTTGGTGAAAAACCTCGCCTGAAGCTGCGACATTTTGTCCTCAACAGAACCGCGGTTCCCCGAAACACTTAGGTCATTAAGTTGGTAACTGCGCCCACGTGGCTAAGCGCTGCAGCTCTGAGTCCGGTAACCACGCGCGCGCCAGGCGTGACGAGTCGATCACAGAGCAACCCATTGCCGGGGGGGAGGAGGGGGGGGGGGGTGCGATTAGTAATGCCTGCTGGGGGGGAGAGTGAGTTTTCTGAGCCCCAGTAAGACTAATAGCTTTTGTGTGTGTGTGTGTGTGTGTGGTAAGCTAGTGTTTTGAAAAATCCAGTTTTTTTTTCTTTTTCTTTTTTTGTAGTACTGAAACAATAGAATGCAAACAACAGTACATTTCATTTATAGATAATAAATACTGTATTTGTGCATGTGTGTGTGGAAGCTACTTGTTTAAAAACCTGTGTAATAGACTTTATGTAAAATATTAAAACTATAACCATCCTCACTACAGAAAACTCTACTGTACCAGAAAGCTATTTTGTTTGCTTCAGAGCTCAGCGCTGATCTTGTGTTCGCAGTCATTTTGATGGAACTGCAATATGGGATGGAATATCTCAAACCGAAACATGTTTGCACCATTTTGTAAAGGCAAATACAAATAGTAAAGCCATTTTAAAAACCTGTTAAAAGATGCCATTAAATTTTTTTAACAGATTGCACATTTCTACTGCATTTCTTTCTAAACTTTAAATCTCCAACCATAGAATATACTAACCACAATAGAACCATCTTTATGAGCTTCCAGAGCTTTTATTTTTCATTAGTCTTGGTCTAAAGTGCATAAAAAATGTATTTACAATATAAAAGCTTAGGTCTTACAGTAGATGAAGCGTTGCTTCCTATAAATCTGACTTACGAACACATTCATTCATTTCTGCACTTTCACCACAAGTTTAATCAGCAGCACTGTACACACAGGGCAGTAGACAGCATGGAAACACTGCCTTTTTCAAGGCAAATCTAACCTGATATTAGATCATAAAAACACAACCAATCTTTGACATGTGTTCTTATACAAATGAGGCATCAAATGTAGCGATTTGCTTTTTTTTTTTTTTTTTCTTCGGTGGTGGCCTTTAAATCCACACATACAGCATTAAGGCCTTCATCTGAGAGACCTACTATACAGCAGCTTTGTGCTTGAGAAAGAACAAAATCAATCCCAGCCTTTGCCAATCAGAGTAACAGGATCTCTTCCAGGCCGATCTCAGCAGCGGGCTGCCTCCAGTAACAGAAAGAACTGAATTCTGGGTAATTAAGAGCAGCACTTTGCTCTTTGCCAATCAAAGGGAAAACGTGATCTACCAACTCATTGAGGCGACCATACCTGCAATACATAGAAAGAAAACAAATTTACACCTCGGTCACAAATCTGACTGTTAAGAATTATGTCATGAGGATGATGATGAATTCAAATGACATCTTAAAATTTTAGTCAAATCTATTAAAAGGGACATGAGACTCAACCTTGTGTGGTTTTGAAAGTTCTAGAGCATTTCGCAAAGGAGGGTGGCATCCTAGAATCCCAATTTAATTGTTAATTATTACCAACCTGCACAGTGATGATAAAGTATTGCTTATTTTATACAACCTTACAACTTGGTTCTGGAGAGTACATGCATATGCTTGGAGAAGGCGTGTCTAATAGCAGTGCTATAGTTCAATTGAAATGATTTCTGCATTCATTCAGTCATTTTATTCGTTCACTCAGCGTTGGCTCTGGATTTAGAACCTGACTGGTCCTAGTGCAGAAGAAGACTTTGTAGACAGTACACGTGGAGTCATAAACTTACGATGTCTTGTTGCCTCTGGTCAACTCCTGAATGACCTCTCCTTTAGGGTTTACAGTAAATATGCGGCATGTAGGAACTTGCACATGCTTGTAGGCGAACACATCCTAGAAGTGCGCACACACACACATCTGAGCTTTATTCTATGGTTTGCAAAACAAAACAAATCAAGCAAATCTCTATTTCATAGTAGAGAGCACCGCTAAGGATTAGAATATAGCTGTTCCATTATAGCAGCTATGCCATTATATAGTGGGGTGGGCAATATGACAAAAACATAATAGCACAATACATGAAGACATTTTCATAATATACAATATGTATCGCAATACTGAGGTTTGCTAACAGTGCGCCAGCAAAACAGCCGTGCCGCATTTTAAAAACCTACGAAACACTATGGTTTTAATGATGGTTTTATTTAATATCTACAAAAATGAATTATTTAACACAGAAAAGGAGGAAAAATGAAAATTTGTACCAAAATATTTTTAACATCTAATCAGCTACTTGTTGCTGTGAGTTACAGTGGCATCAGTCAGTGTTCGCAATATCACAGAAAAGTGTATTGTGACGTAATTTATTACGGTACTGAGATTATACCATCATATCACCCAGCCTTGTTAGAAAGTAAACATCATTTCAAAATATGACGTTGGACAGCACAATGTTTTTAGATGTGAGCCACCTGGACCTGGCTTTGTAACTCACTCACTCAACATGTTTAACAAGTGACAGATTTTCCACAAAGGGAAGCTATTAACACTCAAGTAGCCTTTGTGTGAAGAACAGCACAGGCAAGCACTGGAGTGCAAAGTAACAGTGGTTCTTCACATCAGTGACACTGTCTGTCATTGTTAATGCTATTAAACTGGCTACAATATATTCGATACCTTTTTAAATACAGTGCTATACCTTTAACCTAATAAATTCTGTGTACAATTGGTGTTATTTAGGACATCGCTGAAGGCTTTAAAGCCCTTCCTGTTGTTACAATATATAGCTTGCAATGTTAACTTGCCTCCGGTGTAGTATTAAAGTAGCAAAGCAAGCGCTCAAAACCACAGCTGAGGCAACAGGCTCTAGATAATTTGGTTGATAAATAACTATGTCAATTTAAGAAACGTAAGAAAATGAACACTGCATAAAGGCTCACGTTGCTGCGGTTGCCAAAGGCTGCGTAGAAGGTCTGAGAGTTTGGAGGGAACAGATTCCTGATGTCAGTTAAGCACTCGATCTTAAACTTCTCTGGTTTCTTCTCGATCACCTCTCTGGCAAACAGAGAGCGCAGTCATTTACAAAGCGGCCCTATATTTAGCCATGATGATGTAACTTCTAGTTTGAACTACACTTTGGGGAAGGTGAGTGTACGTGGGTGTACCTGTGGAAAGCTGAAAGAAGGCTACTGGGTGAGAGCATGAGTGGCCCTCGTGGTAAAATGGTACCACTGTCGTTGACCCCTTGTAAATATCCTCTCGTAATTCCAGCCATGCCGATCGCACGTGCTGAGCAGTATAAGAACTTATAGCCATTCCTGTAAAATAACACGCACACAAATAGGTAAGTGTTCCAGCCCTAATTCAATATACCTGTTGCTTTGTTGGATTAGGGCTGGAGCTGAATTCTGTAGAAAGGTTGATCTCTAGGATCACGGTTGATAATGGCTGAGTTAGAGAAACACTGCCCTATACACATATCTACTAAGACATACATTGATTACTATGTATAAATTGTGTGGGCCCCCTATTTAGTGCCTCTAAAGATATTATGATGGAAATGTGTTAAATAATTGGATAGTCATGTCTTACTCGTGTATAGTGTGGTACAGCTTAGCAATGCCCTGATGTGTCCAGTCTTTTCCAAGCTGTGGGAGGAAATGTCCTAAAACGTCAGACCTAAGAAAGAGAAGACAATCCTAGACAATGAAATGACAATGTTCACATGACCATACCTAATATTACCTAAACCACAGCATTACCATTATAATATCCTTAGATTGTTTTGAAACTTGAACAAGCACCTGATGCTTCTTAGGGTGTATTCATACATTTATGCAGGCAAGCTCATGAAAAAAAATCTGAGCACTGTAATAAGAACTCAAGACGATACAACTGTCTTACTGAGACAACTCAGGGACTGTATTCACAAAGAATCTTATCTTACCACTAAGAGTTCTCCTAAGTGCCACTAAAAGTTTCTAACTAAGAGTTTCTCCTTAAAATCTATTCGCGAAACAGCTGAGAGGAACTTTTACTAAGGAAATCCTAAACCAGGAGGAAGGACTTAGGAGTCCTCTTGACTACTCCTAGGTTTTCGCAGGGTTAGGACCTGCTTTTAGCGCTAACAGGCTTTGTGAATTATTCTTAGAAAAAATGAGGAGTCCTAAAATTAGGATAAACACACCCATTTTTTGTTTTGTTTTGAAAACTTAGGGGTAGTCAAGAGGACGTATCGATTGAGTGGGTAGTGCAGTAATTGCAGAGTTAGTGAGAGATGCAGTCCCACCAGAGATCAAGGTTTAGACACTTCACTACATGAGCAAACGCAGTGCAGATGAACTGCGAATATCATCTGCAAGTCGTCTTGCACATCAAAGCCTTCTCCAGACTGCACATCGTCCAACAATTCAACTGGGTATTTATTTTATTTTTTTATTTTTTTATTTTTTAGATGTTCACAAAGGCCGCTCTCTGGTTTAACAGATAAAAACTGGTAAAAGTTCCTCGCAGCAGTTTCGGGAATAGATTTTAAGGAGAAACTCTTAGTGGTAAGATTAGGTTCTTTGTGAATACGGCCCCTGATGTCCAACGCTGGTAAAATTAAATATTAAATATAAACCTGGTTAAATATAAACCTGTCTATTTCCAATCCTAATCAAACCAGGCTCTAAACTTTAGATATGACCGATAAGTCAGATTAAGGACAGGATTTACTGAGCAGGACAGATGATCTCCAGGAACAAAAAAATTAACAAATAAAGAGGATTGCTTTGGCATAGGGATGTGTAAAGGAGCAGTTTGTAATTTTTAGCCTTCACCCCAACAGGGCGACCCTTTCTGTTTTGGCTTGAGTGGAGCTAGTTTCCGAACCAAACAGAAAACATAAGCCTGAAAACAAAGAAACTAGCCAAATCCTTTGCATGGCAATACTGCGCATCACAGTTTTTACAAGGTATCTTTGAAACTATATAATTATTACAAATAAACATTACAAACTGCACTTTTAACTTCTAACACTACAACAGTTTAACTGCTATCATAACCTTTCTCAGAGCTGTGTTAGATTGATGATAAAATTTGCCCATGTCCATATTTCAAAGTCTTTTAGGGCACTGAGAATGAGATCTGTAACTCCAAGGTTATAAGGAGATCTAGCAGTTTTCTGGGTCAATGAATGGCCAGTCTGCCCTCAGCGTTTGCTCTGGCTCTCTAAGAACACATTTATGAATACAGCATTGCATTAACTCTAAAGGTAGGATGTACTGTGAACTAGAAGATTCTGTGGGAAAATTGACAGTAGACATATCACTTGATATCTGAAGTATATAATAACTTACTTAGTGATGGTGCCGTCGATGTCAGAGATGATGACCTTGTCATTCCAGTGCCACAGATAGATGGTGCCCTCGCAGCGACACGTGCCCTGGTACTGTGTCGTGATACTGAACACCACATCATTCAGCCCCTCCTTAAGGCCCAGACTAGCCTTTTACAGACACAAAAACGTGTAGGCCAGGACAATCACCTTACTCAACAACTTTCTCAATCATGTTTTTGACCTATATGAAAATCAAATATTAAAATCGCGTCTTACAATCTGATCTGACGACAGCCGTAATGATTTCTTGTAGGAGTGTGTGTGTGTGTGGCCCGCCGCTTGTATGCGCTCAGCACAGGCAGCTGTGTTCAGCTCCTTAGAGTCCTCATCAGTGGAAGAGTCTGCTGCCATCTGCCTGGAAAAACATAGCCAAAATATAGCCAATTATATATACCTAATAAAATATACAGTATATTCTTTTCTACGACACATTTTCTGCACATCTATGCTCTACTTTGAATAGATGTGTTCTGAATATTTATTTCCATGCATTACTAACTTTACATACTACTTTTGCCCAAACATTTATACTGGTGCCAAAAATTGGGTTATGAACACAAAAATGTCTACTTTGTCTTTCACTGTTCTGATATATTTATAATGGGAGTTTATCATTTAGATATTTATGGCCGTACACCATGATAAGGAAATTTTAGAAATATTCACACATAAATCTTATGCTATAGCCATGTAAATAATGATTTCTGCCCAAAAAAATAAATAAAACACTTTTGAAGAACAAGATGTCATTTAATGTCATACCGTTTCAACCCTAATTTGACATGCTGCTATTTGAAGTATGTGTCAAAATAAAGGACAGCTACAGACTCTATTTGACTTGCGTATCTTGGTCAGTGTCCGAGTTGTGAATCGTAAGTATTAAACATTAAAATATATAAACATTCTTATGCAAACTTTAAATACTTTACCGTACTCAAAATTACAGTAGATATTTTGGTACAAGTTAAAATATGGAGGGCAGTTATTTACATATTTACAATGTCTGTGAGAGTACAATTACTTTTTGATGTTTTGTGAAAAAATAATGCAGGGACCTAAAAATATTTTATGGAATGGTAACAATACAGAAGCATTTTATGGCTTATGTCGATAAAACTGCACTTACTGTGGAGCAGGACTGTCACGATAGTGGTGCAGGTTTCCGCAGAGTGAATCACGTGCCGGTTGTTTGGTCTCTAACTACAGAAAATTAGCCAAAGATGTTTTTAAAATGTCATACAGAAACTAACAGAGACATGTGCATGCATATAGGCATGTAAATACCTGTTGTACACTGCTTTTCCTCCAGAACCACCAGCGGTTGGTCTTCTTTGGCATTTTCTGTTTCACCCAGGTATCCTCAGCTGCCTGCATTACACACAGATAAACACAATAAACCATGTGATATTAAACTCCTATAGAGTTCTGAGCTCCAAAACCTTTTACATGAGCACTGAAGTCAAACCTTGGGCAGAGTCTTCTGAAAAGCTTGCATACTGAGAATGTGCGGGGCGGCCAGAGTCCAGTTATAATATCTGCGGGAAAAAGATCAATCATGAATATAAACGAAAAAATCAGACTATAAACACTAATAAACAAAAATATTAGTGTCACTGACCTGTTGTCAATCCTCACAACCAAGTTTGGGTTGTTGATGATGCGTGGATTGTCAGCAAACTGTTGATAGGTGACAATATGTTCCAAAAACTTCTCTGTAATATAATAAATTTGTTTTATCAATGTCTGCAAAACTGTATTGGAATTGCAACAAACATGGCATAGTACAAGATCAGAGTGGGGTCACATTATTCAGTATTAACAGAAGATGGTTATATATCCTGTAACAAGATGAATGTAACTGACAGAGAGGTTAAAACACACACACACACACACACACACAATTTTTTCTTGACAAGTTTTCCAGCCACACGGCACTGCTATAATTCATTCAGCAAAATAATTACATATAGTTTCTATATGCTGAGCATAGGGGAAGTGCGGAAGAGTGTGATTTAAGCTTCTCATTCCTAATGTAATGCAGATATTCTTGAGAAAATTACGGAGAGGTGGCTTAGTCTGTATATTAATTATTTTCTTACAAGTTATTCTAACTTGCCTTTACTTTTTAATACATTAAATCAAAGAAATGTTTAAAAGGTTTGCTGCTTATATGCAATCTTTATTCAGTCTTTTCTTCTTTGGAGTTAAGTTACAATGCAACATGTGTTAAACACAACTTAATCAGTGTAGTAAATGTTGATCAAATGTTGATCGGTTCATTAATTGTCTTTAGGTTATACGTCATATGAGCAAATAAATTCAATACTGTGATGTTGGCGAAGAAGAGGCATGAGCAGGAAGTTTTTTTTAAAATCATTAAAATGCTCTTTCTTTGGCAAACACACTGAGAACTGACTCAACATGGGAAAGCCGGCAGAGGTTAACAAATCCCATCAGACTTCTACCGATGGTGGTTACATGCCGGTTTCACGCATCTTGGCATGGACAACCCAACCCACATTTCCCCATTTTGTACGACCACCCATTCTTTTACACAAATTACAGGAAGCCACAAGGGCTCATGGGTATGCAAATGCACACATAGCAGATCGCACCGCCACTACAATACTCTTTGACTGTTTCGTGAGTTATTTCATAAGTTGATGGTAAAACCTTAAACTATGTCATGAGCACTGCTAAGACAAACTATTAACTAAGCTGCTGGGAAAATCTTTCTCCTCCCAACATTAATTGTAATAGGAGTTGTTTTTTAGATGGCGTAAGATGATCTCATACACTATATGGCCAAAAGTATGTGGACACCCCTCCTAATTATTGAGTTCAGGTGTATAAAATCTCAGAGAGTGCGGCCGCCGAGTGCTGAAGCGCGTAGTGCACAAAAATCTGTTGCAAAAAACCTCTGTTGCATCAATCACTACAGAGTTCCAAACTGCCTCTGGAAGCAACATGAGCACAAGAACTGTGCGTCGGGAACTTCATGAAATGGGTTTCCATGACTGAGCAGCTGCACACAAGCCTAAGATCACTATGTGCAATGCCAAGCGTCGGCTGTTGTGGTGTAAAGCACGCCGCCACTGGACTCTGGAGCAGTGAAAATGTGTTCTCTGGAGTGATGAATCACGCTTCACTATCTGGCACTCTGATGGACGAACCTGGGTTTGGAGGATGCCAGGAGAACGCTACCTACCGGAATGCATAGTGCCCACAGTAAGGTTTGGTGGAGGAGGGATAATGGTCTGGGGCTGTTTTTCAGGGTTTGGGCGTGGCCACTTAGTTCCAGTGAAGGGGTAATGTTAATGCTACAGCATACAAAGTCATTTTGTTGACAATTATATGCTTCCTACTTTGTGGCAACAGTTTGGGGAAGGCCCTTTCCTGTTCCAGCATGACTGTGCCCCTGTGCACAAAGCAAGGTCCATAAAGACATGTTTGAGTTTGATGTGGAGGAACTCCAGTGACCTGCACAGAGCCCTGACCTCAACCCCATTTGAGGGATGAATTGGAACATCGATTGCAAGCCAGGCCTTCTCATCCAACATCAGTGCCTGACCTCACAAATGCTCTTTTGACTGAATGGACACAAATTCCCATAGACACACTCCAAAATCTTGTGCAAAGCCTTCCCAGAAGAGTGGAGGCTGTTATAGCCGCAAAGGGGAGGCCAACTCCATATTAATGCCCATAGATTTGGAATGGGATGGTCAAGTGTTCACATGGTTTTGGCCATATAGTGTATGTAGCATTCAATACATCTGAACAGCACATTGTTTGTGAAGGATTTTGCACATCTGTTTGAATATATTTGAGTGTGATGTGAGTTTGTGTGTTTGTGTGTACCCTTGTTAACATGGGCATTGTCTCCAAGGCCTCCACAGAGTGACAGCGAGACAGCTGGCAGGTCCAGGGTGGAGTCAGACAGACATTCTGTCCCACTGTCTGCAGTAGCACTGCCCACTGACTGAGGAGAACCAGAGCGCACACACCCCTCCTCCCACTGCCCCACTGACTCACTACACACACACAAATACACAAGTTCATTTGTACACACCCATAAAGACGTAATATTTGCCAAAATGTTTTTCGTTGTAAAGAATTTCTTCATATACAGTAAGGTACATATCGTTGCTGTTCAATGAAAAACATGTATCTCCAAAATTCCAATTTTTCATATCATTAATCATCCACAATAAATCCGAAATTCACGGTGTGATTTGTCAGCTTTTCATTGGTCATTTAGATGTTAA
>JAOUQW010000011.1:4783174-4807229 GCA_028565825.1 Olivaichthys viedmensis
GTCTGTGTGTGTATATATAGGTGTGTGTGTCTGTGTGTATATATATATATATAGGTGTGTGTGTGTGTGTGTGTATATATATATATAGGTGTGTGTGTGTGTGTGTTGCTGTTGTTTTTTGTGTGTGTTTTTGTGTGTGTGTTTTTGTGTGTGTGTGTTGCTGTTGTTTTTGTGTGTGTGTTTTTGTGTGTGTGTTTTTGTGTGTGTGTGTGTTGTTGTTGTTGTTTTTTGTGTGTGTGTGTGTGTTTTTGTGTGTGTGTGTTTTTTTTGTGTGTGTGTGTGTTGTTGTTGTTGTTTTTTGTGTGTGTGTGTGTTTTTGTGTGTGTGTGTTTTTTTTGTGTGTGTGTGTGTGTTGTTGTTGTTTTTTGTGTGTGTGTGTGTGTGTTGTTGTTGTTTTTTGTGTGTGTGTGTGTGTTTTTGTGTGTGTGTTTTTGTGAGTGTGTTTTTTTTGTGTGTGTGTGTTTTGTGTGTGTTTTTGTGTGTGTGTTGTTGTTTTTTGTGTGTGTGTTGTTGTTTTTTGTGTGTGTGTTGTTGTTTTTTGTGTGTATGTTTTTTTGTGTGTGTGTGTGTGTGTGTTTTTGTGTGTGTGTGTGTGTGTTTTGTGTGTGTGTGTGGTTTTTTTTGTGTGTGTGTGTGTGTGTTTTTTTTGTGTGTGTGTGTGGGGTTTTTTTGTGTGTGTGTGTGTGTGTGTTTTTTGTGTGTGTGTGTGTTGTTGTTTTTGTGTGTGTGTGTGTGTTGTGTGTGTGTTGTTGTTTTTGTGTGTGTGTGTGTGTTGTGTGTGTGTGTGTGTGTTGTGTGTGTTGTTGTTTTTGTGTGTGTGTGTGTTGTGTGTGTTTTTTTTTGGTTTTTTTTGGCAAATGGTGCAAGAAGACAATGCACTCTACATCTTCATTAATACAGGTCACACAAGCTACTACTCAGACTCAGGGTGCCAAAACTTATGTGGTGGGGCTATGGTTTGCAGAGTTTTTGGTATTCGAGTGTAAGAGTGCTCGAGTAACTCTCCCGATCCAACACCGGTACACAGTGAAAATGGGCCTTTTCGCAGCCAGACTTCGAGCATTCTCCCATCTGCAAGGAGTCATAAACCTGAAAGACGAGAGACAAATGCTAGTGTGTGCAAGCAGAGGTGGTGCCAAAAAACAAAAGAAGACATTTTGCAGAAGAAAAAAAAAAAAAAAAAGGTGCATAAGCAATACAAAAGACAATCAGTAGGGCATAAATAATAATGCAAAAATAAGTCAATAAATAAAGAAGAAGAAGTAATACAAAAGGCAATCGTAATGCAAACTAGGTGCAGAGAAATGAGGTGTTATCCTAAACACTGTCTGAAGAGGAAAGTCTTTAGACCCTTGCGAAGGGAGTAGAGACGCAGGGCCGCTTGGAGTGGAGGGTGAAGCTCTTTCCACCGCTGAGGAGCCAGGACACTGAAGCAGCGAGATCTTGCGCTACGAGCGTGCTTAGATCTCAGAGAAGGACATGCCAGGCGCCTTGATGTCGAAGACCAGAGTTGGCGTGCAGGTACGCTTCGTCAATAAATGTGGCCAACGAACATGACATGACACTGAGATGACCAACCACAGACCTTTTCCCGTAGGTCCTCAGCAAACATGCAAGATTATCTCGTTTACTCACCACTAACTGCTTCAACAACAACAAAAACTCGCAAAGATGGGTTTTTCGTTAACTTTTTTTCAGTCCGGGGACTATATCTTGCAACGAATCGCAAAATTGTAATACAATATACGACATACTTTCTTTCGTGCTCTTAATTAGCTATTTCTAGTTCTAGAATTAATAAAATTGTGCCCACATTTAGGTTAATTTGTGTTCTCATTTAGAGGAAACGTGCACATGCTTGCGTGGCTCAAATGACCAAGCAGGTGGAGTTCATAAATTTCAGTTATTAAATATATGGACATATATTTCCTCATATGCAACATACGTGTGCAATATATGTCATGTGCTGGCACTGAAATTCCAAATATATTTCCTGTATGTCAACATATGCAAAACCTAAATAAAGTATATGTATATATAATATATGGAAATATATTCATATTCATATAATTTGGGAATGTGTATGGAGACATATTAAGAGCCCTTGCTTGTCATGGCATTAATATGAGTAAGAGGACTCAAGGAGGTAATTAAGGATCAGTTGATTTGCATTGTCATTGAATTTACTGTCATCTTCACTTGCCTTGCAGTTGGATTTACAGCAAATTAACTGACTTGATCCAAATCAACATACTGACGACATTAAAACCCTGCACCCTTAATATCCTCGTTGAGTACACCTTCCATAACATATGATGTTGCTGTTATTATTTTTATTATCATTATTATTGCCATT
Organism: Olivaichthys viedmensis; assembly: GCA_028565825.1. Classification (NCBI taxonomy): domain Eukaryota; kingdom Metazoa; phylum Chordata; class Actinopteri; order Siluriformes; family Diplomystidae; genus Olivaichthys; species Olivaichthys viedmensis. The sequence continues at coordinate 4,785,531 of JAOUQW010000011.1, forward strand.
AATTCTATAACTGTTCACACTTTGGCAACATTGTACATGAGACAGTCATGTGAGTAAAGCTACTTTGAACTGAATTGATGTTTTCATTAAATGAAAGCCACAAATGAACCAAAATGGAGACAATTTTATTCATTCGAGAACTTGAAATAGCAAATTGAGAGCACTAATAAAGTATATCATGCACATGCCTTACTATTTCATGACCTCATTTTACTATCACGTGACCTGGTAAGCTAAATTGTGCGTGCGAAATAAAAAAATAAAAATTTCGTGGCCTCTCCCGGGCTCTGTACAGAACGTTCTTGCCCAGATGATCTCGGGTCTCTGCATCCACTCTAAGCCTCTTGCTTTCATTGTGCAAGAACAAGAACTTTGTTCCATTTTCCTGCTTTTTTTTTTTAAAATCTCCAACCACATCCATTAAGCAGGAGTTGCACAAATTTTGCAAGCATTTTCTACACCCGACAAAGATCCATCTCAACAAGCCGTTCATATGTTACAGCTCCTTATCAAGTGAATATTTTCCCTCTCACTTGGAGATGGCCGAACTGGCATGTGTCCATTGTATGCATGGCTGGCCAACACTCTCCAATGGGCTTGTCTTGTCTTCGTGTTCTCTTCGCACCTGAATAGAGAACGTTGAAACGGCCACACTTTTGCTTTAGCATCTCAAATCTTCGGTTTGTAATTGCATTCGGGATGCGAAAGACTAAACAGGGATCCTAGATGACAAATGTATGCCAGACTCACACACACACACTTCCCCCTCAAAATTCCCCTTCTTATGTTGAGACAGGCACCTCAGTAAGTTTACATCGTTTGGGTCATTTTGTCCGCGCAGGTCAGTGGGCCAAGGCTGCTTCTGGGATGGAGCTGCAGCTGTGCAGGGACTCGTTGCTTTTCCCAAGCCCCCCTCCATCCCGCCGAGGGACACCCTGCAACTCCCCTGAGCTCGCTCCGTTTGGCAAGCGAGCGCCTGGGGGAGGCCGGGCAGAAGATAACGCGCCGCTTGAAGATCCCCATATTACCTCACCAGATAAGGCAAAGGGAGGGAGACGGAGCTCGGCGAGGAGGACGCCGAACCTCTGGGCGGAGAAGACGAGTGAGCCCCAGTCACACAGCTCATCCCCAAGACCTGGGCACTGCCACAGAGAAAGAGAGAGGCTGGTTCGGTGCGCTCGCTGGTCGTTCCCATGGCAGACACGGCCCTGGAGGAGGCTCTGGCTGGGGAGCAGGGGGAGATGGGAGGAAGACATCAGACTCTGAGATGGACACAGCCATGCATGAGACAGGCCGTGCGCCGAGAGCCAAAGAAGTGGGTGAGTCAGACGAGCAAACAGCCGATGCTAGGTACCCCAGAGTGGGACTAGATAAGAAACGATAGAATCAGCAAAACATTTGCTTGTTTACCATACCAAACTTAACTAACTCATTAATTCATCTCGTTTAATAAACTCCTCAGCCACGCGTAACTTTACTGAACATAATTTACATCTGTACACTTTCTTAACGTAACACCATGTTCTCAACACAACGACCTCACCCTCTTCTCATCATCCTCCTCTTTCCTGATTTCATAGCCAAGGTCTGGACCAGGAGTACAAGCCAGAGCAGCAAAGACACAGAATTCCCCTGAGAACGCCGCGAGAGAGAGGAGCCGAGTGCGCAACCTGCGGCAGGCGTTCCAAAGCCTCCAGGCTGCCTTGCCATCGGTTCCTCCGGACACCAAGCTCTCCAAGCTGGACGTGCTGGTCCTGGCCACCAATTACATCGCCCACCTCACTGAGACGCTGGACCAGGGGGGAGCGGTGTGTGAGCATCCAGCGCTGCAGAGAGCTGAAGGCTATTTACACCCTGTGAAGGTGGGTTTACACTCAGCATGAATATTTACTGATGCATAGATATCAGATATAAGATTTCTCAAAAAACATATATATGTATGTATTTTTGATACATATATCAGAAAAGAATTTTTTTTTTTTTAATAAATAAATAAAAATGTATTATTCTTAAAAAATATGCCTGAGATTAATTTGTACTTTTATTGTTACTTTTTATGTCCTTTAAAACATTTTATGTTAGAATTGTAATGTGGACAGTTATTCTGCATAACAGTTTTGCATTTTCAGAACTTTATTTTTCTCTTAATGTGTCTTTTTTTTTTTAAGACAACCCGAGAAGTAAAAGTAGAATGGAGATTATATAATATTTATGCATTTAAAAAAAAAAAATCCTATAAAATGAAAAGTCTTGCATAAAAGACACCTCCCTTCTTTGACCCATATTTATATACTGTGTAGTTGTAATGTCCACTTTAATATACACACCTACAGTTGAATGCAAAAGTTTGCGTACCTTTACTTTGAAATGATGACCCTTAAAGTTGGGTTTCACAGATGTTTCTTCGTATTCATTATTAAGTAACAAAAATGGTAAAAAAAAAAGTGTATGTTAAGTGTATGTTAATCGTAAAACAATCAAAATGCTATTTGTAAATGTGATTTAATGTGCCACTAAGCACTTTTTCAGGTTTCCTGCTGTTTGTTTCTGTGAATCGCATTGACCCTTAACTTGATTGCTTGAGAGTTTGAGCCTGCTTTAACTTTTCATGCCTAAAATACGACGTAACAAAGTAAACACGCTTTGACTGTTTTAAGTCATTAGACACTTTAATGAGGCACATTCAAATTAACCAGAGCATGTCAACGGGGATGCAAACTTTAAAAGATGCGCTTGCTATAAAAGATAACTGCTGACTCAGAGCCAGGTTTTGTAATATTTAGGCTGTGTGTTGTCTATAGCTACATTCTTTTTACCATGCACAAGTTGCAATTTGCATCATCCTCTAGCCTTCATCAGTGTCACGCTGTTGGCTGGAGATTTGGTTTGTGGACTGTTTCTCAACCCAGCAGTGACATTGAAATGTCTAAAAACTCTCGTAAACCCACTGCAACACCAACTTAACTACCATGTCAGTGTCACTGCTGATCAGAGAATGATCCAGCACCCAAATATTCACTCAGCTGTGACCCTTTCACATTAATGGCTGGGGTAGAGGGGGGCTGACAAACTGTGCATAGCAACAGATGACCTACAGTCAGTAATTGTACATCTACCAAGTGACCTATGGCCATTGAGTGTAGGTACAAGCTAGGTTTGTATACAGTATATATATACAGTACTGTGCAAAAGTCTTAGGCACATGTAAAGACATTCTGTAAAGCGACAATGCTTTTAAAAAATAGTGAAAGTAAAAGTTCCTGAATATAAAAAACTAAAACTAATCAGTGTTGGTGTGAGCAGCCTTCACCTTTAAAACTGCATCAATTCTCTCAGTCTGTCGTACAGTTTTATAAGGAAATCGGCCGGTAGGTTGTTCCGAGAATCTTGGAGAACTTGCCACGGTTCTTCTGCAGAACTTTGGTTCTCACTTGCTTCTGTCTCTGCAGGTAAAATACCAGAACAGCCTTGATTCTGTTTTTAACTAAAAAGTGCTCTCGTGCTGAATATCTTACTTTCTTTAATGACTTACAAAAATTCTCTGTTACATTCAGTTTTGGAAAAGGAATGTTTGGAAATCTAAAATTTGCTCTTTTCTACAGACACACTAATGCAGAAATAAAATTAACATCCAAGTTCCTAAGACTTTTGCAAAGTACTGTATACACATATATATGGGCTGGGCAATATGATATAATATTGATATTGTGATAAATAATGCAATAACGTAATAAAACTGACCGACTTCATTGTTACTCAGTAAGCAGCTGATTGGATGTTAAATTATTTATTTTTGTAAATGTTCAGACAGACAGACGGATCAAAAGCTTTTGCATAGAGCATGACAAAGCTCAAACAAAATAATATAATCATAATACAACACGTAATAATGTAATAAATGCTATGCTGTGATGCTCCATCACATGATATGCTGCTGATATCGCCGTCAGGTCCGAGACCACATTTGAAATTGGTACTTTCTCTTTCAGAAGTGGCCCATGCGCTCGCTGCTGTACTGTGGGACCATCGGCGAGCGACTGACGGGAGCAAACACCAATCAGGAGGAGGGTCACCCACCCACCAGTGCAGCTGAGGTCAAAGCAGACTGAGCTGCCAAAGATGTCTCTAATCACGCCAAAGGCAATCGAGCACCATCATTTACAGATGGGTTATAACATGTAATGTTTAATAACGGGGTGGATTCAGATTGGATTCAAGTGTTCCGGGACGTCACGTAACGGGGAGTCTCGATTATTCCAATTTCAGTCAATGCATTAGTATTTTCTTTTGAAATGAATCAAAGAAATGACTGTAAATAGGTTAGGTTAAAGAAAATGTTAATGAGAAATTAAAGCACATCTTCGTAATTGAGGGGACTGTGGCCTTTGTGTCCCCCATTACTTAAATCCACCCTATTATAAGCACAAAAAAGCCTGGGTTTTTTTTCACAATACTTATATAACCACCTTTAATTTCCTTGTCGATTATACCTGAATCTGATAAGTGCTAGACTTGCTATTTATTAATCTATAAGCTTCGTATGAAGAGTGCACGAACATCCTGTTGCATACCGCGTGTCAGTAAATAAGGTGTCATTTAATTCGAAATGTTGCTTTGCAAATCCTTTCGGGTCTCGTTTCAGCAGTTTGGAATCTCCCGTCCCGTCCCCTCCCCGACAACGTTTTGGGCTTTAATTTGTGTCTTGCACTAAACGGGAGTGAATGAAAGTCTTGATTAGTAGATGGGGGAGGATTGTTATGGGGAACACTTGGCAACCAAATGAGCGGGGAGGACCCGTGATTTGATGTGCTCTTAATCAAGTTCACTGCAGCGGGATCGCACTTTCACTTAGTCAAATGCAAATCCTCACTATTTCAAAAAAAAAAAAAAAAAGTTTTATCAGCTAGATAGGCTACAAATGTAAGGTTTTCTTCTTCTTTTAATATCCTGTGCAAATTCCAAACATAAAATGATCACCAAATTCAGCTGCATCCATTGCACGTTCACTAATATATCTACATCATCCAGCTTGTGTATGAACACGCCAGAGATAAGCATCCTCCGATTTTCTCATCCAAAACCCTCAGGTCTTTTCTCTTGCACAACATGGGCACGGCTCCATAAACAACGGTACAGTGGTCAAGGCTAACGCTGTAAATCTGCTGTGCTGTCCGAAAAAGAATCGTCGCAGTAAAGCAAAGGGTTACAGACCAAGACCAGGCCAAATATTTTGCTTCCATGCTGCTCGACATCCTCGCTCAATGTTCTCACCAATTAGGGCTACATTTTTGGTTCATCCTCCGGGAACACTGATTCTCCCGTAAATCAAACGTGGACGTCTAAGAAAATTAAAAACGCTTCAATCCTTGTCGGCAAGCCGCAAATAAATAAATAAACCCCGCAACGGAAATGTTTCAATAAATTTTAACGATACACATTAGTAATTTAGCATTTCTATGCTTTTGGACAAAATAAATCCCCAATCAGTTTCCCCTGGTGGCCGGCGGATGATTAAAATAGCTCCTCTATCTCCGACTCGTTAGGACCAGTACATGCTGATAGCGCGGCTGAATTTATGTCGTGCTTTGGCCACGCTCCCTGGACTGGCCTGGAGTCGGAGGAGGGAACGTGGAAGAATGCAACACACACACGCACAGAAAGTAGGCCTACATCAAAAGGTGATGCCTCCATTTTTACACGGTGGTCCATGAAAGTCTTTTCATAACCACGAGTGGAGGAACAAAGTCTCTAAAGAGCAGTTACTTTCCTGTTTTTATTTAACAGACATATTGTTTATATATATATATATATATATATATATATATATTAAAAAAACTGAACATGTCAAGTCCTTCCCCAAAAATCACTGCACACACCATTAAATCCACTCGGGCGCTTTTAAATCTTCAAGTGGACGATTTCAACGCCAAGTCGTTTAACAATAAATCAAATAATAAAAGTAAGAAGCACAGGCGTGAGATAACAAAATAGGTATTTAATGATTGAGGTGAAACACGCCAGTCTCATGCTAGACCCGTTTCTCTCATCAACAGCTCCGTCTCATGACATAATGCATGTTAATGTAGGCTCACGCCCTTCATTCTCTTCAAACTAAAATACATAAACACCGTCTAACAAAAGTGGAACAGTTGCACCCACAGAGTCTCTGCTGCAGATACAATATTTATCCATGAGGGCATGGGTTTGCTTTTCCAACTGAGCTATGAACAGAAGTGATTTCTGATACAGTTAAAAGTAACGAAATGATCTTTTGTTTAAAAAAAAAAAAAATGAACCGGTATCAGTCCTCTATAAGTCCAGTGCTAAACTGGCCAAGCGCACAGTCATGCGGTCACCACATGACAGACCATAGGTCCAAAGATGTACAAAATTACATATACAATAAAGAATGTTCACCAAAAAAAGGGAAAATGATTTATTCTCCTTCCTCCTCTTTAACTTTTTTCTTCTTTTTCTTCTTCTTTTCTGTAGTCTGAAAAAAAGAAAGAAAAAAGTCATGAGCACAAATAAGCAAACCATCAGTTTCACATAGACCAAATAATACCATATAGAGCTTACTGAAATAAGTCTTACATGCTATTAATACACACACACACACACACACAGCGACAGAGTGAAAGACTGAGCAACGTGGAAAAATAAAACCAACACCAGATCCCAGATCTGTGCGTGACTTTTCGTGCATCTAGGCCCACCTCCAAGGTGCTGCCATTGGTCGGTTTCTAATTAAACTCATTGCATGTTGTGCTCTAGAGACAGATCACTGAAATGTATTTGTAGGGAAATGTAGACTTGAACCGACTCTCCCTTTAATCATAAGCTACTGCAGGTAAGATCATTAGCTTAGATCACTTAAAGATGTTCAGTATCTTATGAGAACCTTTTGATGTCCATATGCACAAAATAACAGGCACGATTCTGTATTTTTATAATGAAAAAAATAATGTGCAAAACATTCAGATCCGCCCACTGGTTACCCGTTATTTAGTCTCACGAGCCAGACATCTAGCTTTCGGTAGAGTCTGGTATTTTGTTGTTACAAAACATGGCCGAGAGCCTACTTTCACAGGAAGACTGAGACATTGCAGACTAGCTATGTTTACTTTCTACTATTAAAAAAAACAAAAAAAAACCTATCACTATAATCTAAGAACTTTAATGACTACATCTTGCTCCGAAAAGCGTAAAAAAAGATACCAGACGCTCCAGCATGAGCCGTGTGTCCAAGGCTGAGCCGAGAGCTTATTTAACCCCACAGTTGTGATTCATAAAAAAATACAAATGTGCTACCTCTTGTGGTGGACTGACTGCGACTTCCTCCTCCTCCTCCTTGGACTCATGTTTCTTTTCCTTCTTTTTCTTCTTCTTCTCTTTCGTCTGTGAATATGGGCGGACAAAAAGGAAGCATTTCTTTAACAAGTCGATTTCCTGTTGACAAGGATGCGTAGCCAAGTACCATAAATTAGAGCGGTACTACGGAGTCGATCAAAGCGGTTATCGGGAGTCCTCACCTCTTCTGATGGCCCGGCCACAGGCTCCTCCTCCATCTTTGCTTCCTCCTCCTGCTTCTTCTTCTCCTTTTTCTTCTTCTTCTTCGGCGTCTCCGTTTCTGCGAATAAATAACGAGTCGTTCGTTTTCATATATATTTGGAAACTAGGTACAGGACTTCAGATCTAGATGATAAAAAGTTTGGATCCATAAAAAAAAGAGGTAAGATTTTCCCTCTTGGATCATATTCAAAAGGCAAAGCTGGCAAGATCAGGACTATTACGTTTGCCCAATGTTCGTGCTGGATCATAAAGGCAACTCTCAGAGCAGTGTCTTAATTCACTCCTGCTCTGTAGTCATGTTAAGACTCAAAATCTTAAAATGATTCATCGGCCATTTTATTAGATAACACGGTGTGTAGTTGTGTTTTTAATCTCACCTTCTGTTGGCGTTTCCTTCTTTATTCTCTTGGCCTTAACCTCCACTGGCTTGTCTTCTTCCTCTGCCTCCTCCACCTCCTCTATCTTTCTCTTCTTGGAGACGGTTGGAAGCGTCGAGTCGCCAGACGGGTCGTACACTTTAACGTCGCTATTGAGGAAAACAAACAGCACCGAGACCTCATAAATCGACTTCAAATAACTTTTCTGTGGACTACATTGGTGAATATCTTCACATCCTTAGCAGGTGACTGGCTGAACCCACCTCTTGTGCTGATACTTGTCGGCTCGGGCCAGAGCTTTGCCTGATCCGCTAATGCGCCTGGTCTGAGAAGTGACGAGAAGCAAAAGAACTTTACAACACCGGCACAGACGCTTATGGCATGCACAAGAGCATGCAACAAATCTCTGGTCTTATTATGGTCACATAGCAACTGATGTGATGTTTAAGCTCAGATGAGGTAGTGACAAAAAAAACCCACATGGAGATTTTAGGACTGTGACATGTGTCATTATCATCACCGCTTGAAACATCAATAATACACCATCCTTGTAGAGATTTGAGATACGCCACGTACCCCTTTCTCCTCAAGGTGGCGTAGTCGAGCCTCCAGCTTGGCTCGGTTCTCCACTCCCATCTCGGCGTTGGTGTTTTCGCCCAGCGCGTCGTAGCGGATGGCCAGGGACGTCTTGGCTGCCAGCATCCTGGAGATCTTGCCCTTGTTTTTGGCCGTCGTCTGGCCCACCAGGGAGGCGTGGTAGATCAGACCGTATTTGGGCGTGTCCCGCCGGGTCTTCAGCGCTCTGAATAGAGCTTTCTCCGCCCCCAGGATCTGCACCGTAGACGCGGGGTGCTTCGCCAAGTTCAGCAGGGAACCTGATTAAGAGGCGGGAAAAGAGCAGTCACTAAAATATGTTTTAGAATTAAGAAGGAAAAAGAAACAGAAGGGAAAACCCCAAAGAGGAGTTTGATCACATCTATAGTTTATTTAATTATTTAAGGGACTTGGATAAGCACATATAAAAAATAAAAACATTTAAAATAAAGAGCACTTACATGATTTTTATATTTATGTATATTTTTCTTAACACAATGATAAAATAATAACCCCTTTTCCTGTGATTGGACTATGAGCTATCTAATTGGGTTCCAATAGGGACCAGTAATATAGTATTCGAGTCCTAGATTTGGACTTGACTCCAACTCAAGTGGTAATTTTCATGACTTGACTTAGACCAACGAGATTCCGACTTTTAAGCTACTGAAATTGTTCTTTCAGCATTGGGTAACGTTCCTCGAAATGCACTACCACAGCCTGCCATAACTCATTAAGGTCGCCAGCGTCCCCCTTGATAAAAAAAATCAGTTAAACCCTCCCACTTCCCAAAAACTTGCCCTGGACTCGAGTAGCAGTTTAGAGACCTTAGATTTGGGTTTGAGTTGTAGGAGACTTGACTACAACACTGATTAAAAACTCACCGGCGTGAGCGATGAGACGAGCCCCCACCAGTTCCCCCACCATGACTGTCAGATTTGGAGCGATGGCCATCATGCGGTTTTTCAGGTAATCATACAGCTGAGTGCGATACTCCGAGATTTCAATAACCTGTAAAAAAAAAAAAAAAAAAGGCTCATATATACACAACCACGACAGCTTTCCTGCAGAAACGTGATCATTGAGTGACATCTACTGTGTTTAGATGGACACGGGAGCATCACACACTCTGTTACACACCTGGTCACACAGATGCATGATGTTGCTGATGTCCTCTTCGGACACTTCCGTCCCCATGGAAATCTCAGCAACCAGTTTGACTTCTCCCTCCACCTCCTCCGGCAGCACGTCGGACAGGTCAGTGCTCGCCACGTTTGTGCGGTCGCCTACACGTCGACAATAAACATCGTTCAAAAACTCAGCGTCAAGCTATGGATGTGTATTTTGGTTATTTTAACAGCTCAAGAAGCCGGGGGTTAAGGAAGTCTTTGGCTACCATTCCGGTTATCATCGCACTTCGAACTGTATTAAAACTGTAATAAGACTGTACTCTACTCACTGCACTGTAGTTAGCTAGCGGTACAACTTTGACCTAGAATCAAAGAGCTGAAAGAGCTCCAGTGCTCCGACTCTGAAATTATCGTCTCTTTCGACCGCAATTTGTGTCTCCCAATGCCCGTGTGACCAACCGAACCGCAATTCCCGTCCATAATGCCACTGTAGCCAATCACAAAATTGTTTTTAATTAAAAATTACGCTCCATTCACGTTCGTGTTGTTGAGCACTGGACTGCAATCGATGTAAAAGCCATTTGATAAAGCTGCAAAAATGACACAAAAACAAAATAAAGGTCAATAAAAAGTTCATTCACACATCCGTCGTGTTGTCATGATCGATCGTTGCGGTCACTTGCGAGTAATTGAGTACTCGTGCCCTTCCCTAGTTTAGGCTCGGATTGGGAATCAGACTAAAGGACACGGATTAAAAGTACCAGTTACTACAACAGGGCTTCATGCCCCACAATAATGCTGTCTTCATGAAAAAGTGGGCACTTGGACATTTCCGATCTCCAAATAGGAGACAAAAAATAAACAAAATTAAATAATTGTTTTTTTTCTCGCTTATACGGTCCACTCGGAACATCGGAGATTCCCAAAAGTTGGAATTGCATGATGTCGTCTCAACATGGTGGCATCCATAGTGCAAATTAGGAACAAGTAGTCGTGTGTTTTAAGCCTTTTCAGCAGAGTTTCAAGTTTTTTGGGGGTTTTTTTTATATAATGAGGATAACTGCACATTCCACATCATTATCTACATCCACGTTTAAAATAAATGAGGCACTAATCAAACAGCTCTTCTGTGGTGTTTCCACTTGTCATGAACATGGACTTATAACAAACCATGACTCCCTCTCGAACTCTTCTCTCTCCATTTCAGTAACATCCCTGTTCACATCATGTAATAATACCATGCTATTCTCTCGAGCTAGCATGATGCGCACGCACCTATCTTGCGGACGGTCTTGCAGTACACCAGGTTGTCGGTGACGGTCTTGCCGAGTTCGGGGAAGTGCCAGCCGTACCACTCGCGACAGCGCATGATGTAGTTGTTCAGCTCCTTGTCCAGGTCATCCAGGAGAGCTGCAAACAGGAAGAGGACAGATTCAGCCAGAAAATGGCAACATGTGGACAAAACTGTGTGTTGTTATTTTACACAAGCTCAGATGAGGTAGTGACTTAGACACCGTCATCGTTTTCAGGGTCTTGACACAAGGTCATAAATCATCAGCGCTTGTCGTGTGTGAATCGACAGAACTGAAAGCAAAAACACACTCACATATGGCCTGAACAATCATGGTGTCCACTTTGTCGGGGCTGAACTTCAGCTTGTAACGGGAAAGGCTAGGCAAAATAAAACAAAATAAATAATTAAACCTTGCACAAACACACATCGAGCATGTAAAGAGTGAACTTATTGTCTCAGTGGTAGTGACGAATTGTGAGTGATTTCTTCATAGAAATCAGTCATGCAACTAATCATTGACAGCAGTGTTTTATTTATTTATTAAGTCGTCTGTATTTGTGCAAGCTTCCCACCTGTGAGCCAGACCTAGAGACATGGCGCTGAGCTCTCTCGGGGGAAGTCCGGTGATCAGACTCTCCATCTGGTTCCTGATCCCCCTCATGAGCTCGGCTACAGCAGGACTGTGTACGCAGCTCAGGTTCAGCTTGTCCTGCAGGGGGCGACAGAGACCACAAACCAATTACAATCCGGCCAGAGAAGGCCAGGTTAGTTTAGTTTCCACTCCTCCAGCTAGGTAACAAGGTAATACATATCGGATTATAATTCCGTCGTGCATCTGCATGCTTGTAAATCCTCTCAAAGCACTGCGGTACATAAAAACTCGATTAAACTGCAATTATAAGCTGGGTCTGGCCTTTGCAGCATCGCATGTTGCAGTGCATGTATGCATTAAAAGCACATGTGCCTCATTTTTGTTGCTATTGATTTTCATGAATTAAAAGTCTAAACTAAAATCAAATGCCTACATAAATAAGTAACGGCGAGTTAGTCACACAGTGATCCAAGCGCATTAGGTGGAGTAGTAACAACCCAAACTAGCACTTTCTAGCTAACTTAAGTTACAATCTTTGACTTGCAAATAGCAGCTTTACCTTTTTTTTCTTAATTATTCAACAGATGTCTAAATGATAGCGACAGCTGTTTTTTCATTCATGTTGCACGTCTCGACTAAACGCGAACACCTCATGCTCTCGGCTGTAACGCAATAAACAGTCCAGTGTGATCAGGGCCTGAGACTGTACAAGCACACACAATGCAATATTCACATGCATTTTGTTCGGATATTTAACGGAGTGAAACTCCAAACACTCGGCGTGCTTACTTTGATGACTCCTCCCAGTTTTGCATCCGTGATCGCCAGCTGCTCGTGAGCCTCTTTGGCCACCACTTTCTTCAGAACCTTCTTTAACGCCTTTCCGAGCTTCCCCTCCACCAAAGCAGTGGCCGCTACAGCGAGAGCAGAGGGTATAAACAATAATAATAATAAGCATGAGGAGAAAATGCCTTTTAGCTCTTTATATGGTTCAATATGCATTTGTGCTTAAGCGTTGTCTCAGTGGTAGTGACGAATTTACTACTTAGTGGCCTCATACTATATTCAGATAAAGAGATAGATCATCGACAACACAGCACGAAAGCATAGTGATGTATAATTAATAGTTCATCTACTGTACCTGCCAGAGCTTCTGTCGTGTCCTGAAACTTCTCAAAATGTTTCAATTTCACTCTGTAACGAGAGGTAGTAAATAAATAAAGTCAGCGACTCCCTTATGTGGATTTACATGTACAAAATAAATAAATAAATCAGATTGTCATTAGCTCAATCAACCTGTTTATGGGGATTTAAGTAATGTGATAAAGGGAAAAACGTTGCGTCTACACGAGTCAGTCAAAGACTTATTTTCCTGATCAAGTTAGCAAAACAGCATTGATAGTGATATAATACAACTTTGTTTCCTTTTCTTAATCCACCATGTTAAGAATTTCTTATCCGTTGGTTAGAGGCACATTTGACCAGAGGTTACTGACTGCTAACGAGTACGGTCTCGAGTCACTTTGGGAGATTTTAATGGTTTCAAATTGCAGATCTCCTTCAAACGGTCCATTTTAATTTATAGACCAAGGAAAGCTTTTGTTTCTGTGTCTAGTTCAGTTCGTGCACCTGCACGGATATGGAAAAATTAAAAAAAAAAGATGTCAGACTAACGGTATGCATGCGCCGAATAACTTGATAATTAGGATAGAAATCAGGCAGCATCTAGATTTGATCAGATTTACTCTTGCAATCTGATCGAGTTTCAAAGCCCATTTCCTCCAATAGTTTGACAACAGCCTGAATCAGATAATGAGTGTGCATGAGTGATGGCCCTTCGTGATCGCCAATAATCTCCTGAATGTAATAAAACACAGATAAACAAACTGCAGACACGTTTTTAAAAACACACTCTAAACACCAATGGCCTAATCTAACTCACACTTTATTGGCTTTCTCCGGCGTTTCAAACTCCTTCCACAGGCTGTCCACCTGCTGGAGCTTCTGCTCATCGAGGACCTGAGTGAGAAAGGGGGAAGAAAGAAGGAAACAAACTACATTTAATATACACTGATCATGGCCTGTGCTGGAGATTTTCCAGACGTCTCGGGGCTTGTTGGTCCGCGTGGCACGAGCGCGTGGCACGAGCTTTCTGGGCCGGTCACGCGCTTAATCAAGCCACGTGGACCAGCTAACTTTAAAACCAGCTTACGAGCTCACTGAAATCAAGAGCATATGAACATGATTCAATCGGAGAAGTGATTCCTGCGTAACATGCTGTCTCAGCAGCTTGCAGCCTTTAGCTAAAGTTAGCTAGCTTAGCCGAACACGGTCTAAACGTGGTGCACAGCAGGCCCGCATCAGTGCTGGGCTGAAACACGAATAAATCCAATTGTCACCTTATTATCATTATTATTATTAAACTATTAATCAAAGCTGACATTAACACAATCGTGCTTTTAGCCCTATTTATTTTATATATCAGTGAACGCGATTAGCTACAACTCGACCTAGCACTGCTAGCAAAGCGGGCTAGTCCGCTAGTTGCCCGCGCGACCAGGGTTTCCCAGGAAACGACATCAATGTCGACTTTATACGGCTTAATTTCTATAAGATAACAAGAATAAAGTATACACACCTTGAATATGGCATAGCCGGCAGCCGTTTCGAATAAAACTAACATTGTAAAGTGAGTATATATATATATATATATTTGTTTCTTCGCTAACTAACTCAGTTTTATTTAGCTGCGCGCACGAACGTCTCGCCACGCGGTGCCTACAGCGGGAGATTGCGCATGCGCAGGCGAGACCGCTTCGAAAATCCCTTGCGCACGCGCACACCGATAGATTAAACGGTCTTCTGAGATGGAGCTGTGTTGCCAGGTGAAAGATTATTGTTTATTTAAAAAAAAAAAAAAAAAATCCCCCATCTCGGAATTGTGTTTTGTTTGATTTCAGCGGCCACTTTAAAGACCTTTTGTGAAATATACGTTTTCTTACGAGACCTGTGCGCTTTAATACTATTCCCTACTATAACCCTATCGTATGACGTTTACACCTAAATACACCTGAAATACATTTTTTTGCTAGATTTTAAACAGTGGTGGGAGGGATTCGATGGGGATTCTTGTCGCGCACACCTGGCAACCCTAGTGCGCGCGCTCGCGCTCGCTCGCTCTTCAGTGCGTTATAACTGGTGCACTGTTTTTTTTACAATCGTATTGCACGTTTAATATATATATATATAATATACATATTTAGCACTATAATAATAATATATATATATATAACATATATAATATATAAGCTCGCCGGTGCCTCTTTTTTTTTTTGATGTTGTTTAAATGGAAAAAAAAGAGCGCGTGGCTCTCCCTCCCCTTATCCGCGTGCGCGCGCGTGCGCGTGAGAGAGAGAGAGAGAGAGAGAGAGAGAGTGAGAGAGAGAGAGACATTACACCTACACTTCATTTATAAATAAAATAAAAGAATAAATAGGCGGAAAGGAGCGACGCGGTGCGGAACAACATGTCCGACACGGTGAGTTCTCTCACACACACACACACGACTCTTCATTTCTTCTCATGAATTCCCCGCAGAGTGAGCCGCGCGCGCTTTTCTTTCTTCACCACAGCATTGTTGTGTAAAAAAATTAGCACCTGAGCTAAACTAGCTTGAAGCTAAAACGCTATGTAGCATAGCTGCTAACCGGATATAAACCCTCCGGAGATGGGATTTCTTATAGCGACTCGTTCTTATAGCGCTTGTTGTTTTTCTTCTTCTTCTTCATCTTCATCTTCTTTCTTTATTATTATTATTATTATTATTATTATATTTATTATTATATGTACCAGAATGTGTGCCTTTAATGTCACTGGAAAAACCTAGCCTAGCTAGCGTACGTTATTTTTGTACACCGATATTCCGGCAAATCCCGCCTCCTGCGCTAGGATTGGCTAGTGGTATCCCGCCTCCTGTGTTAGGATTGGCTAGTGGTATCCCGCCTCCTGCGCTAGGATTGGCTAGTGGTATCCCGCCTCCTGCGCTAGGATTGGCTAGTAGGCGCTCGCCCGCCTCCTGCGCTGGGATTGGCTAGTGGTATCCCGCCTCCTGCGCTAGGATTGGCTCATCGTTCATGCTCGTCCTCATTTGACGGAAGCCAAACACGTCAACGGCGCCCCCATTTTGAATGGGGCAATTTCTATGTCACTTTGTCCTCTGGTTTTATTATTGGGCTATTATTATTATTATTATTATTATTATTTTAAGTAATGTAGTAAAAATCTATAAATTTGTCTATAGAAGTAAAACGCTTGCGAATTTAAAGCACTTTCTGTTTTTTTTTTTGTTGTTTTTTTTTTTTGTGTGTGTGTATTTAACTAGAATAAACTACTACTAATAATAATAATCATAAGTATAATTGTTAATAAATAATAATGCTGTGGCATCTTGGCTTCTTGCGAGTTTAAACTACCAGCCAATCCGAGCGCAGAACACGGAGTACTACCAGCCAATCCGAGAGCAGAACACAGAGTACTACCAGCCAATCCGAGCCCAGGAGGCGGGATTTGTATCAAAACGGGTGGGAGTGGGAAACAGCGCCTGCTAGCTATCTTACAAGCTAACTTGTCGTGTTTATTTTGCAACTGGACCCACAAAACCCACTTTCCAGCCGCGTCCTTGGCCCGCAGCGTCCGCCGTGTTGTACTGGGGACAAGGAGATTAGCTGATTCATCTCACCAACCGTCAATAGAAGGGGAAACCTTCTCCATGCTATGCTAGCGAATGTTGTCTCACTGTGTCTTAGCCGAGCTTCTTCAGCAGGTCGCTGATGTTGACAGTGTGAAGCGTGACTTCCGCCAGCTCTGCTCTGCTCTGCTGTGCTGCTCTACGTCTGGGTTACTTTTATTAAAGATTACTCTTAAACGTGTTCCTGTATATGGAACATAGGAGAACATAGGAGAACACAAAGACAGTCCAATAAATAAGGTGGACTAAAACACAAACACTGTAACACTGAACTGTGTGTCTGGCTTTATTTCACAGAGGAGCAAAATGGAAGTTTTTGTATCTGTTTCTGTATTTATATTGTTATTCTTTCTATAGCACTTTTCATTTTGTCCCTAACGTTCTCTATAACACTATTCCAGAGTTTAGGGGCGATTATAAGAAAAACATCTTCCACCGGCTGAGCTGTGAGTGATGCTCGGGGTTAACAGTAGACCTGTTTCAGCTGAGCGAAGCGCTCGGGATGGGCTGTACTGCTTCAGAAGATCAGCAAGATACGCCGGAGCTAAAACCATTTAGAGCTTGAAACATCATTAGCAGGACTTTGTAGTCTATGCAGAACTTAATAGGCAGCCAGTGTAGCTCGAATAGAACCGGGGTGATGCGCTCGGACTTTCTTTTCCTGGTAAGGACGCAGGTTGCTGCATTCTGAACTAGCTGAAGCTTTCTTAAAGAGACAGCAGGGCAGCCAGCCAGCAACGCGTTACAATAGTCCAATCTAGAGGTTATGAAAGCATGCACTGGTTTCTCAGCGTCGTCATGTTGTGTTGAGTTCAGCGAATAGCAGCTCGGTTTTAATCGTCCTCGTGTTTCTTTCGTCTGCAGGAGACCAAACCCTCCGGCGATGGAGCAGAGAAGAAGGATGGAGAGTACATTAAACTGAAGGTCATCGGCCAGGTTAGAGACGAGAGTTTTCACGGTTCCTCCATGACCTCGAGGTCTGAAACAGTATGGAAATTCGAAAAACGTCTTGGGGAAAAAAAAAAAGTATTTCAACAAAAGGCTTTGACAAACGTAATGTAGATGCGAGACACTTGGGCCTGTCGCAATGATTCATTCTAGGCCGACGATTAATTGTCGAAGACATTTACGGTTGCGATTAACGATTTTATCGTCTTTTCTGTTGTTTTATGCCGCTTTTATAATATGAGCATTCGAGATGGGCATTTTCCGGCAAAGTTACGATTCAAATTTTTCAAGGCTTATTCGAATAATATCCTAATAATTAGAATATTTGACCTGCCGTCCACACACACGCACACAAAAAATGCCATGTATGGCACAAAACATTAAGTCTTTATCCGCTGCACTGTGTGACACGTTACACTATGAATACTTAAAAATGGCTAATTTACTCTTCAATTTTTTTTTCTTGAATATTCGAAAATATGGACTTGTGATAACGCGCGCACACACATTTCTGTCTGCCTTTTAGACACAAGTAATAACCTAAATATATTAAACCTATGACTGAAAATACACAAATAGATTACTGGACAATAAACAATGTACTGCAGAAAAACTTCCGACAGTAAATAATGTGTTATTCTGTATTAATGTACTAAAACTTGTCATCTATAACTACATTTAGCTACAACTTTCACTTTTACTGTGTTCCATGACAAAACATAGGTGCACATAGTTCAGTAACGTTGTTTACTGACTACACAAATGTATCTGGAAACATATTGTGGAATATATCGATGACTTAAACCTAAGCTTGAGCCTGGATTAAATAATGATTGGTCTCCAGATTAACATGAGCCCTATTCAGACGGGATTAGATTTATACGGGGAGGTGGGGTAACTACCTACTCCATCATTTGCAGGAGCTACTCTGTGATTTTTATTTCCATCCGGATCGGCAGCGTCGGTGTCTTTCGCCCTCCTCCGCTGAGATCTGATCGGTGGTCTGATCATTTTAGTCCCTTCCAGATAGACATCTCTGATTTTGCAAAACATTTTTTTGCCCGCTGCTACTCTCCGCATTTAGTCGTCTTTGCTCGCGGATGAGGAGAAAATATTTCTGTCAATCCCAAAATGCTGGATGGTCTAAAAGAGTCTCTAAAACACGTAGTTGCTGTCACCTTCTCTCTCCACTGTCTTTACCGGGAGCTCGTTAGAAACTCTCTCGTCTCGTGTTCATTTATAGCCGTCCGGATACAAGAGTTTTATCACAGAAGAGACGTGGAAATATTTGATTACAGACGTCGTCCTGAAAAACTGATCCCGTCCGGATAGGGCTATAGTTGCTTGCGAATCCCTTATGGTGGATCAATCAGAATGAATCCCAACCCAAAGATTTGAATCGGAAGTTAAGGTTTTAATTGCTGATTTGTTCGAGCCTTGTTTAAGTGATGCAACACAACTTGAATGAAATAAAACGTAGATGAACAAATCCTAAAGTGTTTAATCTCATCCTTGTTGTTGGGAAGATTCTGAATCTGCTGTCGTTAGACAGGCCTTTATTTTCTGGCTGACCAACATGCTGGGATATGCGAATAATTAATTTCACTGTACTGTACTTGTATATGTGACAATAAATAGCTTTCTATTCTATTAATCTGAGATGATTCCCACTTAGTTTTCGAATCACATCATTTCATAACATGATTCAGTAGAAAGGACTATAAAAAATACAGCTGTCTAATGGTGTATAATGTATAATGTTTTTCAGAAGTAGCACTCCTCATAATAATCGTAATTGTTTAATTGCATTTCACTTTCATTCCCCTGCACGCGTGATGAAGGTAATGGAACCGCGGCTCGAAATGGTTATCAAGTGGGTGTGAAGCTGAAGACACGCAACCTGTCACGCTGCTCGAAATGCGTGCCACCTAATTTATAGCTCCGTGTGTTCTTATGCACATAGGAAGAGTGAAATGTCACGGAGTTGTTTTCTTAGTACTCTACCGACAAAGAGGTGTTAATAGCGGCACGTGTACATATAATGCAGAACAGGTAGAGTATGTTAATTGCACTCCGTGTTAATAAACGGCGTGCTTGTCATGTGGTGAGCACTTAACATTCCAGCGATACCTGTCTTTACGGTATGATAAACTGTACAAGGAGTCATCCCAGTTAAGCGCATATTTTCAGTCTCCGCCCTGACAGTAGTGGGAACAACAAATAAAGAACCTGATGGAGAACCCTACCGCCTTTCACTGCTATTCGGGGTCATTAAGATTCAGAATGTGTAAAAACAAATTCAGGGTGTGGAGTGAAGTAGTTGTGTTTTGGTATGTTTTACTGATTCAATATCTGACCCCGACAACAGATCAAACAATTTCCGTCTGAAAAATGAGAAGCAAAGGCTTTTCTTGCCTAATGAATACATAATATAGATAATAAGGATTTGGAGCTACTAGAGGTGTGATGGTGTGATATATCGGTATGGCAGTGTAATTAAAAAATAAAAACGACGCACCAGAAAACGCTATTCGTAGTCTTGATAAACCTTCGAAGAAGAAGAAGAAGAAGATATGGTTTGTGTACGTCGAATTGACTTTTTTTTTTTAGAAGGAAATTTATCTATGAAAAAAAGAATTCAGGCTATTAGAGAACATTTATGCCAGATTTAACTTTTCACTGTGAATACCTTAACGTACATAATGTGATCATTTTTTTGTTTCCTCGTGATAATAAAGGAGCATCTGTGAAACCTGACACATTAAATATCTTAATATAAAATGACATTTCTTTGTCTTCCTTATTATTATTATTTTAGCCTGGGGTGTACAAACCTTTGCACGTTTGTATAGAGTATGATGGGAGACAATAAAAATTCATTTGGGATATTTATGTATTGTGTGTCAAATACATTTTGATGTAGTTTTGCCTATTAAAAACACACCAGGTTGAAAAAAAAAAATCTGAGAAAGTTATATTTCTACATTGTTTCGATAAACTGCCGAAGGACAAGAGCGATCCACTTAATTAGTCATTTAAAAAGATAAATACTCGAACTGAGTAATGTAGTACTTGCAATGACGTTTGATGTACTCCAAACTGATTTTGAGTCGCCTCTGACCCGAAACCACCAGGAAGTTGGCAATGGTAGTTAAATAACAAGTTCAATTCTGTTACAGCGTTGCTTGTTTGGTGCACATTAAACCAGACTGAGCTGGAGGCTGATGAAGCAGACACAACTGGTCGAACACAGGTGCGTTTCGCAGTTGTCTGTAACAGGGACATGTGAAAGCACTCCACATGAAAACTAAGCGCGAGAGCCGGCACTATACACAAACGAAGGCCCTGGTCTGCGTCCATTTCACTAACAGGTCTCGTTTGTTGGTGATCCACATCAATCTTCCTGCAGACACATGCCCTTGGCGTCATGCTTACAATGGCCTGAAAAAAGTCTGATCCGTGTGCTTTTGTGGTGTTTCTCAGCCTTCCTGAGAAAAACAGATGGGCCAAGTCTCAGGTAACCAGAACCCCCTTCGTCGGGTTTTTTCTCTCTCTCTCAGTCCCACGAGATACAATTCCCTAAATCGGATCGATATCCGGAGCAGACAACGCCTTCACTTTTGTCAAACATTGTTTCAGAGATGTTTACCCAATGTAGAGCGTTGTCCCCAACAGATGGCCCCAGTGGTACCACCAGATATCTGATGTCTGCTCTTGTGTTGAGAGAGTTAGAACCAGTGCATTGTACAGAGTGCAAGAGTTAACATTCCTGCCTGAAATATAATATTTCCTGTAAGGTTTGGGGAAGTGTTAAGGCATTTCTGCTCATGTGGAGGCGTATAGGGTTAACAGTGTTCACTAATACCTATTACGGTCCATCAGAGAAGGCAAATGCTACATACATATAGGCCTATTTGAGACACGTATTTCAATTCCAAAACACTATTTTGTCATTTGTATTTTAGTGGTCGTGAAAAAAATCAGTATGTAATTTGCATTCAAATGCTTAAATACTTTGCGAGGTAACATAAACTGTATGACTGACTCGTCGGGGAAGAAATGGAGACGTAGCATTGTGTCGACTGACTCGTTTCTGTCCGGCATGTCGTAAAAACCCTGACTGTTGTTATTGGATGCGTAATAAAAGTTTCAAATATTTCACATGATCCCTAAAGTCCTTTATTATTCATCATACGTTTTGCTAGCTAGCGAGCTGGATGCTAGCAACGATATTGTAGCAATGTTAAAGACAACCTGAACTGACCTTCTGGGTTTTTATTTTATTTTATTTTTTACCTTGTTAGTTTATATTCCTGGTCATATTGCAGACGGTTCTTCAATCACTTGGGCAGTGGTGGCACAGTGGTGAGGGCTCTGGACTACTGATCAGAAGGTCGTGGGTTCAAGCCTCAGCTCCACCAAGCTGCCACTGTTGGGCCCTTG
This sequence comes from Olivaichthys viedmensis, assembly GCA_028565825.1. Taxonomy (NCBI): domain Eukaryota; kingdom Metazoa; phylum Chordata; class Actinopteri; order Siluriformes; family Diplomystidae; genus Olivaichthys; species Olivaichthys viedmensis. The sequence continues at coordinate 4,807,228 of JAOUQW010000011.1, forward strand.
AG
>JAOUQW010000011.1:4826900-4838401 GCA_028565825.1 Olivaichthys viedmensis
CGCAGTGAGAAAGTGTTTCCCCCCCGCAGTGAGAAAGTGTTTCCCCCCCGCAGTGAGAAAGTGTTTCCCCCCCGCAGAGTGAAAGTGTTTGCCCCGCAGTGTGAAAGTGTTCCCCCCGCAGTGTGAAAGTGTTTCCCCCCGCAGTGAGAAAGTCATAAAAAGTCACACTGCTGATTTTGGAGAAAAAGATGATGAACACTAGGTGTCAGTGCTGTACACAGCTGCTGATGTATTGTGGGAGCTGCTGATGCATTGTGGGATTTGGGGTCAATAGTTCTATTCCACTAATACTGCTGTAATGTAAGGATTCTGTAGTAGTGCACTGAGGGCAGTATATATATTTATATATATTATTATTTATTCTAAGTTCACATTACTAAATTAATCGATACAGTGACGCCTGCGCTGTAGTAAATCAACACTTGGCTGTAATATGGAGTGTGAAGACCTTGTATGTCCATGACACACAGGAGAAACACACACTTACAGCACTGCAGCAAAGAGGTTCTCCCCCATCTGGGTAATGGTACAGCCCTTCTTATCTTCGTTCTCCCCCACAAACACCGGCAGGGCATCAGGACAGTCTCTACACACACACAGTCTCATTACATGGTGAACTTCTCACAGTATCAGTAATTATTTATAGGTACGGTTCTTTATCGTCATTGAACTCGCAACAAAATTTTGTTTAGCAGCAATCCAACCAACACCCAATTACAATATAAAAGTAAGATGTAAACAGAAAACATACTTAAAAAGATAAGACGCTGAAGTATGTTACATAGATTTAACAATAAATTAGAAAATATGTGGACATAAAATAAGAAAATATGTAAATATAGAATTTAAAAATATGTAAACAGTATTTGTGAAATTGAGGTAGTATGTATACAGTATTTAGAATATGTGCAATATTGTGCAATGTGCCAGAGGGTCACGTAGAATTAAAATTTCTGAATTTGTCACCCTCTCCACCTCCACATTGTTTATGTGGAGGACAGGGTGCTTCTCTCTGTTTGTTTTCCTGAAGTCTATGATCATTTCCTTGGTCTTGTTTTACAGACACTGGTCAGGTTCAGCACTTCATCTCTGTAGACTGTCTCGTTGTTGTCTGAGATTAGGCCGAGGATGGTGGGGTCATCTGCAAATTTAACTATCGTGTTCGTGTTGTGGATAGGTGCACAGTCCTGTGTGAATAGTGAATACAGTAGTGGGCTCAGTACGCAACCTTATAGAACGCCGGTGCTGAGAGTCAGAATGGTGGAGGTGTGTGTGCCCAACCTGACATGCTGGGGTCTGTTCATTATTTGGTGGTAAACAATAATGATGGGAAAATGTATTTAACACACAAGTCCTCAACACCAAGTGCAGTATGAAATCTGTAAATATTTAATGTGTAATATTGAACTTTTGTTTCACGCTGCCGTTAATTCCATTCATCCAATTTCACCAAACCAGTACGTTACAGCTGTTTCATGCGAGTGGAGTTCATTTGCATAAATAAGTGATAAAACTATTAGACTTAGTGTTGGAGGCTTCTGTGTTAATTGTAGATTAAATTCACATTTACAGGATTATTGTCTGACAACAAAAAGGTAATAATGTGTTACTGCACGGCTGTTTGACTGAAAATGAAAATGAATGCACTGTAACATTTTCCCCATCGTTATTGTTTACCACCAAATCATTAACAATAAGTCCTGAATGATCATTTGATTGAAAACTGAATAAACAAAAGGGTGCTCTCTAACTTTTGCACAGTGCTGTATGTGAGTAAATGATATCTTTAATTAATTTAAACGACTCTCCATCTCTGTCTGTCTCTCCACACACACGCTCTGACGACAATGTGTCGTTCTTCACACTGCTCCGTAGCTTCCTCAGTGCCAGACCACCATTTGGTCTCTTCCTGTGCGTGTGTTGCAAACAAGATTAATACTGTATGTATCAGACGCGAAAGGTGAAACGTTCATTCCCTTGTTAGCCAGAAACTTTGCAAAAATGTAGGAATTGTGAGAAAAATACCGAGACGTTGCTAGGGCCATAAATTGTAATGCATGACATGATGTCGGTTGTTTGGGAACACTAGGGAGTTGGTTCGATCTTCGTTGGTCCCATTGGCTCGGAATTTGTAAATTTGTATGGGTCAAAGCTGTTAACACGAGGAACATGTTTACAAAAAGGTTGAATGAAGTATTTTTTTCTGTGGGAAGTCAAAGCATCTCTAAACTGCAATTAACTGCCTGTCTCTAACTTTTAAGCAAACCACACTCTGTATCTCAATCTTGCGCTCTTTCTGGAGGTTACTTAAAGGTCACAAGGCCACCTAAATGTTTATTAACCACTCAGTCCTACTATGACTGGATTCTGAAGCATGCGTAATAATTCACACGCAAGAGGCTGAATCCTCAACAATGCATCTTTCTTTCCCCACGGTCTTCCTGACCCAGCTAACTCACGCTTATGGGGCCTGCATTCCTGTAGGTAATGGCTATTATGCAGCGCTGACAGCTCCGTAGACGTTCACGATGTTTAATTCTGGATCTGTTTTCTGCCATCTGTTGACACCGTTGCATGGCAACCTCGTTCAATCACTCTCGATTGGCGATGAATCACCGTGAGTGGCCTGGTGCACTCTGGTTAATCCCTCTTAATTCATTCGGTTCTCTCCGAGGACCGTAGCTGAAGCGCTGGCGGGTAAACAGACTGGGCCAAGAAGTCAAACAAAGCCACCGGGCTAACTCCATTTTAGGCAAAAACACTGCACGCCGGCCCTGGTTTGTGTATAGTGTTGGTAACAGGTTGGTATACATTTGACTTGATCCCAGTCCATCTCATTTGCTCACTATGACTTTAGTCTCTCTCTCTCTTTCTCTCTCTTATGCTCTCTCGCTCTCTGTCAAACCTACATGCAATCATATGCCGCTTTGCACTTGTAGCTCGTTTTTACATGCACATCTCATCGGTGGCTCACTGTCGAGCACGATGATCTGGTGCGTTAAACGTTTCCCAGGGAAGAGCCAGGTGAGCGGGTGGAGGGACAGGCTCCAGATGGCCTAAATCCGTCCACAGTTTACTGTTTAGATGGTGCCCAGTATTAAAAGATCCACGAGTTACCCATTTTGGCTTTACATAAGCCGCATTCATCACTGTAAGTTGAAACGTAATACAACACGGCCTAAATATGAACCGCTAGACTGAGATTGTGAATGGTCCGAACATAATACCTTGTGGGACACCTTACTTTATACAATTTACAGAGCCAAAGACATTCATAGGGTGATATGTATTCTGAAATGTATATATTAGTGGTTACGTATATGTGTGTACGCCGTATGTTTATGCGTGCGGCCTACTGAACTCACAACCTTTGCCTCGGTGCCTTGACTGCTTTTGTCACCGAATTCTCTCAGGAAATCTTTGGACACTTTTCGGACTATATTTATTTATTTATTTTCAATTCTCTGCTTCTCTGCTTCTCTGTTTCTCCATCCTCCAGTGGGTTTCATTCAGTTTCATACCCCCCCCCCCCCCTCGCTCTCACTCTCTCCGTCTCTCATTCTCTCACTCTAGATTAGACCTCCGTTATTTTGCATTCCATCTCGGAGAAAGTGGAGCTGACGAAAGCCAGATGACGGGCCTGGTCTACAAGCTTTTAGCCCTCCCCTTCCACCCGGCGTTAACACTCTCTCCATATTCATATCCGCCCTCACATTTGTCCATTCCTCTGCTCATCCTCCTTCATTCTTTTATTTCATTGCTCATTTACCTCATTCCTTCTTGGATGAAGAGTCCAGCAGGTATTTCATCCCAGTGTGACTCTGTGAATCATTAAAATTGCATTATTCGCTGGGTTGTCAACACAGAACAGTGCTTGATGTGCTTTACTGCAGGATCCATGTCACATTTCTACAGTCTTATAGCTTTTGAACTTGTGTCTTAGAATGGATCAGTGAGTCTTACGTATATCCTGACTGAAGTCATGTGATCATCTCTGACATGCATGCAAAATTGGCCTATTTACTGTACTACAGTTTATGACATTCCGGTGTGGTTTACATTAGGCCTAACAGTGCCTTTTTAACCAGGAATATGTAGCTTCTCATGCATTATCGTGTAATTACAGAGAGTGTGTGTGTGTGTGTGCGCGTGTGTGTGTGTGTGTAGGGGAGTGCAGTTCTTCAGTACAACGGTCTAAATCATTGCCATATGAACCTCATTATCTCACTCAGAGATTGCCCATGTGTTTTTTCGCACCAGTGAAAGCAGACATGTAGCTCGTGGAGAACAGATCACACTACTCTGAGCTCTGCGTTAAATATAGGGCCAGACTCAACTAAACCTGATCTAGGTTATGACTGCTGACTCCAATGATGCATGCTATTCTGTCTAGCTGATGCAATGGATAGCAACTTCTCAGCTAACAGAGAACATTATCAGAATGTTGAGTATGTTTCTAAAGGTTCTAAAAACATCTGCTGTAATAACGGTTTGCTTCACAATGTTGTTAGAATGTCGCTCGCACAACGCTCCCGCTTAGACAAAAACAAACATTATGGAAATGTTAGTGTTAATGTTTTAGAATTTGCAACGTTGTAGGTATGTTTGTGTATATTATGGTCTAAAAATGTTCTCAGAATACCCAGAAAACCTGACAGATCGACCGTTCCTAGAACCTGAAATTCCTAGAACTGTAATGTTTAGAAATCATTCTGCTAAACCTAAACTTGTTAGCTGAGTTTAAAAATACAGCCCCAGTGTGATTGCGCAATTACTTGTGCGTGAAGGTCACGCCTTAAAAACACCTTTTAAAAATGGCTAACAAAGACAGCTGGTAATAAACGAATAAAGGCGGTAGAATGGCTTTAGGTTAGATTACAGGTCTAATTTGACGTTATAAAACAGGTCATTTTTTATTTTTGAGAGAATGCTGAAAATGTAGCATCTTCAGATTTTAACATTATAATTCCCAAACATGAATATGTGCTGATGTCCTTTTTTTTCTTTCACATTTCTCAAATATTTAGTGGACCGAACTCTGGGGGAGACTACATCTCAGAGACCCGGGGCACACGTGGAGAGAATGCGGCTCAGCTGATTACGGCTCAACAGGAGTTCCCTTGAAACAAAAGCAGGAATGACAGAAGGTGTAAATGAGTCTGTAAAAGACAAAAGAGCCCATCCTTTCCAAATCCCATTATCTTGGAGGAAACCCGTGCTCCTCCGCTGGGCCCCCTAACCGGGCCGCGCTTTTTCTCTCTCGCCCTCTAAATCACTCTGTCATTTGCATGCTAAGTACGGGTGGGTATTCTGGTGGTAATGCCCATAGGCCAAGTGATAAGCAGATTGAATTAACAGTCAAGGGGGAGGCTTTTTGTCAACAGACTCAGTCTCATGGGGAGCTGGAAAGCCAGAGAGAAAGAGAGAGAAAGAGGAATGAAGATTGCGGCGCAAGACAAAGCCACAGCTCGAAGAGTTTTTTGACGTGGATCCAGTGCTGGAATGTTTTTCTTAGCTCTCGCTTCTCGCAGCCAGCGGTGGATGTTCTGAGCAATCCAAAGTTTGTGCGTTGAAAAAGGGAGGAGATGGGGAAAGGCAAGCCTCATTCTTCAGATATCTGGGTCTTTTCTCACACTCACCCTCCACACAAGAAAGCTGAGATGAAAGTACCATCGACCCCTCCCTTTCCAATCAAACACCCCCTCAACCCCACCTTCTTGTTTTACACTTCACCCCAAGACCCTCTGGCTTGTTCTTGGGGCAGAATCTAAATCTAGCCCCCGGGCCGCGACCGAGGCCTACGCGGCTCGGGGTTGTGTGTGTGGTAGCAGCTGTCTCTTGCATCTGTCTGGCGGGCCGTGAATAAACAGAGGGAGATAAACAGAACAGCGTGGAGACACAGACCACACACCGTGCCGTCACACACTCGGATACGCTAACACGCTTTTACGACATAAGACAAATGCTACCGAAATCTCCAAATGTAATCGAGCGAGGCCCAAGTGCCTTCGTTTGTTTGGGGGTGTCTACGGGGTTACCGCGATTGCTTGTTACACTTCCACCAAGAGCAGGCTCCGGGCGTCTGGGGAAACAAAAAAAATCTGTGAACCGTGCTCGACAGTCAGAAGAACCCTTGGCCGTGTCAGACGAGAAGCTTCACGTCTGATTAGTTATGTAAACCTAGCGGAGGAGGAGGCGCTGAAAGACAGACGGACGGTCCCGGCGTCGGACAGACGGTCCCCTCCAGCTCGATCACTATCACTCATCATGAGCCTGGCAACCGAGCACGCTTGGATTGGGTCCTTATTTTAAGATCGGTAACACAGATATTCCGTGTAGTATATCTGTAAGAGAAGCCGGTAGGGTGTGAACTTGTAAATACGTGCACACACATGATCCTCACACACAGAAAACGTTCACTGTCTTCGTGTATTTGTGGGTGACTGTTCCCCTTAGGCTGGTTCAACGTAACACCAGTAACACCACCTGTGTGAAATGGATCCACACCATTTGCCTTGTGAGAATGGCATGCATACATATACAGTATATATATATACACGCACACACGTGTGTGTGTGTGTGTGTGTGTGTTCGAACACGTTTCATACTCATTCTCCAAAAAAACCAGCATGCACAATGAACACATTTAATCCTCCTACATTTCTACGACCTTGGAAGGCGATGTGAATTAATATACAACCAGGGCTGAGGTCGTCTGAAAGCCAGGTTACAAGACCACATCAAGACGATTTAAGCCTTGCAAAGCAAACGTGGTGCAAATTACGTGTAACTGCTTGCTTTTTTATTTTAACAGCCTTGAATCATTGCATCAAAGCTCGCTGACTCTGCCTTGGAGTGGAAACCCAACACGTAGGCCTTTGTCTGCGCTGAGATCAGCTCGTTTAAGAGTCCGTGGAAGACGTGTGGACTGATATATACAGTGGAGCGCCCTCCTTTGGCTGGTGTACATCAGTGAGAGGAGAAAGGTTTGAGTAGGAGCTATAGGAAGAAACAGGAGAGTGGAGGGAGAAGAGGTGAAGGAAGTGTATGAAGGGTAAGGGGGGGGGCTGTTTGTGTGTGTATGTGTGTGCACGTTAAAACCCTGCAGGTTTGTATGCAATCCTACTCCCGTGAGAGTTTGTCGTCAATCTTGTGTAACACCGCGTTCTGATTTCATAACGTGTCTTTTTTTTTTATATTTCCCAACGGTCGTGACCATGCCAGGCCTTTCAGAAGCACGAATGAAATCAAGGAAATGCTAGACAACCAGCTGAGTGAGATATTTATTTTAACATTAACAGAATTACGAATTTCCAAATGTGGACCAATACACACAGACATACAGTACACCAGCTGTGACATGGGCTCCGCTCATATGTTACACACCTGTACCGGATATGAAATCATCATAAAGCCGATAATTCGGGGTCTTCAGTGTGTGCAGATGTTGCTTCAACAGCTTGAGCCAGGTGGGAGATGATCTTACGTTACACTACTCCTGTTCCCAGGTTTTAATCAGCAAACATTAAGTAGGACCAGTACCAATAAACACTCGTTTCTCTCTGATTAAAGGGACGACACGACTCAACGACTGGAACCTTCGACTGCAGAGATCCAATTGCTTTTCACACATATACCTGTAAAAAATACTCTTTCTTTGGATTACATACATATAGTTAGGAAGTGCACGGCATACAGGCTAAATGCTGCGCAAAAAATACTACAGCAAGACATCAAACTGAGGGACCCTTCGGATGAGGGACCATGAAAAATAACAAGACGTTTCAACAAACACATCACCTGGAAAGACTTGGAAAGAATGAAGGAAGAACTTCCAGGAAAGTATTGTTCATCTCTCCCCCTCCCTTCTCCCTCTCGGGGAGTATCTGGGATGGGCTCCAGCTCTTGTTCCCATATGGCCATGACCCTGCGATTTGCAATTTGCCTTAACACTCTTGGGTCAGCGTGCACATGTGAAAGACTTTTAACCCCACTCACTCTCACACTTTCTTCACAAACTCCCCTTTAATGGCTCTTTCAAAGGAATATTTAATTTAACTATATAAATTATATATTATATATATTATAACTATATAAACCATATCAAAAGTGCTGCTTATGTCAAGTCATCCACTGATTTCAATACCACAGTTTCCAAAAAACCCTCCTTACCATCCATCCTACAGGCTACCAAAAACCTGACCACTGAATAAACAATGCCGAGCAATTTTGAAATAAATAAATAAATATATATATATATATATATATATATAGTCACTGGAACTGGAGAGACCCCTTAATAGTAACACTCAGAATTGTTCTATTGTTCTTGGTAATAGGGGTCCAATGATAATAGACCCTCCATTACCAAGAGTTGGTTTTTTTTTTTTCCCTCTTGTGAAAAGTTCCATACGGTCAGCGTGGGCCAGCGGAAGCCTATCACCAGCATTTCGCAAGGGGCATGAGGGAGGATTTGGTCCGTCTGTTGGGGCTGAAGATATCCCTCGCTTCCGTCTCCAACCTCACCCCAGGCACCTTGAAGACGGATACGGCTGAAAGAAAAGACGTGTGAGAAAAAGCCATGAATCAAAATGAAGTGCAATCACACAGATTTCAGTCCTCAGTGAGAGATGATATAGATGCTAAGGATTATGTTTAGAAGCTGTTAGTGACTCTATTAAAGGAATACTCCAGCGTTTTTCGACCTGATCTCCATCTACCACATCTGTAGTGTATGTGTGATTACCACAGGCAGGAATTTCAAATTTTTACTGAGAAAAGACCGGAAACCATGTTTCCTTGAAACCCACTTACAATGGAAGTCTTAAGGGCAGTTGTTGGGGGAGTCAATAAACGTTTATGCAAAACACAATGTAATTTTTGTAGAACGCTGTCATAAAGTCTTCAGTCAAAAGTATTTGTAAATGAAGGTTTACTAAAGCTGTATAATTCATCCTTTAAGAGAAGGGACTACTTTTTCAGAGGGAAGAATTTGTGATTACGTGGGTCTGATGGCGCATGGATACCATAAAACACCAAGGATTCTTCCTCATGTCGTCTCGGGGAGTTTTTCCCCGCCGCTGTCGCCTCTGGCTTGATCATTAGGGATCTAGATTTACATCCAAATTTCTGTAAATTTCCTCTTTGTGACAATGTCTACACAAATAAAATTTAATTGAATCAAAACAAAATCTAAGGGCAGTTGTTGAATCTTGTCAGTATTTTGTCAGAAAACGCATTAATATCTGTTGCTGGTTTGCAGTAGCCGTGTTTGTGGGTGGAGATCTATTTTAGGTGAAATATATGTATTTTGTGCTCGACCTTTGCGCACACACTGGCAGTTTGCCAAACCGAAGCTCATCGTGGGCAACTCTTATAGATTTTTCATGCTGGGTCGTACAGCTCTGGATGTGAGCTGACCACTGCAATTAGTTTCTCATCCATCTTGCCCAACATCGACGTGAATAACTGAAGCCTCACCCAAACCATCTTCTATTGGCTGGTGCATGGCCATGTTCAGTCAAAAGTCAAAACTCTGGTGACCTTTTAACGGTCGACGAAGCGTAATTCTTACACATTTTACGCATTTGATGCCTGTTGTCCGTCAACGCATTGTTTTTCATGAAATCAATGGTAAGAGATGAGTTTTTGACGGATACCAAAAAGTCTGTTATTGTCAGTGCACCAGTTGTAGTTTTGACATTATATAGTTGCGTATTTTGTTTGAACATCTAATCGACAGATTTCGACATGTGCCCTTAGACTTCCATTATAAGTGAGTTTCCTGTAAACAGGTTTTCTGTTCTTTTCTCAGTACGTGTCAGAATTCTTGTCCATATTAAATCACACATACACGACGGATAGAGATTAAGTTGAAAACTGCTAGAGTATTCCTTTAATGGAGGGTGAGAGAACACTCACTGTCTCGCAGCTGCATCACTGGCGGGGGCAGAGTGCTGAAGTAGTGGTGCTGCAACGCATCCTGGGCTGAAATCCTGTCTTTGGGAATCATCGTCAACATCTGCTGGGCCAGGTCTTCCGTCTTGTAGGGTAACTGTGCGAATCTGAGCCAAAACACGCCCGTACGCAGACACACACACACACACACACACACACGGAGGCAAAGGTATGGGTCAGGCCTTCATATGAGGGAAGTTACAGCTGGGGGGTGCTGACTACACAAAGATCCCTCTGTTCTCTCTTGGAACGAACACAGACACACACACACATGGACGTGCGCGCACACACACACAGACACACACACATACACACACACACACACACACTGAACTGATATTACCTTTTCCAGACATCTCTAAATTGCTGGGGTTTGCAGGGCAGGAACCATTCTGTAGGAACACACACACAAAATGCTCTCTCAGTGTTTGGAGAAAGCCGAAACCGGCGGCCTCCACCTCAGGCATCCTCGATTAAAAAAACCCTCATTCCTCTTCTCCCGGGCCGAAACGTGACCTTGCACGCCCTGGAACACACACGCTTGACTGTCTCATGGACACATTCTCTCATACCTCTGTTTCCTCTGGGTGAACGGCCACCCAGTCTCTCTGTCTTTCTGTCTCTGTCTCTCAAAAAGCTACTCTGCGTCTGTGTGAGGCTGTGTTCGCCTCATAGCACACCTGGTTGTGGTCGGGAGTCTGGCCTTGTGCCTGAACCTGACTCAGGAGAGGAAGACTGTGCCATACACACCACACAGCGTTGGTGCCAGCATTGATTTTCTACAGCTAATACCGGTTCTGAGTATCTGTTTAGACAGTGTGCTGATGCCAATACTTTCTGGTTTGATTAATAGACAGATATAAGCCTATCAATTTGGATGCATTAAGCTTTACGCATCATCCAGGTCAATCAAAAAGAAAAAAATGACAATGCCAAAGCTGGGTGGTGCTAAAGGAACAGTTCAGCCAAAAAAATAAAGATGTGCACAATTTTACCCTTACCCCAGATGTAGTCCATCAGCCGCGACATGTTTGGTGTCGAAAGTTTGCTTCTTTAGTTTTGCACTGGAGCTACGAGCCTTATAAACGCTTATAGCATCTGCATGCAAATTTCAAATTGCCTGAATCATTACACACTCGCCATAAAATGCATCGAGTCGTTCAGTATCTCAAGTAGACTTGCTTATGTGGTTTCTGACACTGTGTGACGCTGTTATCTATAAAGGAGGAACAAGAGGACATTGCCGTAAACACTTTCTTTCTCAGCACATAGTTTGGCATCACTCCGCACCAAAAGGAATTGTACTTTGATAATATAGTTCCACAAAACTGCTGCACATACAGTGGGGTCCAAACGTCTGAGACTGTATGGCACTCAAACGCTTTGCTGAAACTGGATCAGTCGTATCCAAAGCACGACCAAGCACAGACCAAAAGTGAGCACACCATCAGAAGAGCAACACAAATCTTTTGTTCACTGAGAGAGAGAACAGCAACTTCATCACAGATACAGAATGTGCTGAATAAAGAACGAGAGACTCCAAT
>JAOUQW010000011.1:4851364-4863581 GCA_028565825.1 Olivaichthys viedmensis
AGAAAATCCTTTTGATAATTTTTTTATTACAGGCCACTTTTAATAAGCAGGAAGAACCTGCTTTTTTTTTTTCTTCCCCCTCCCTCTCCTGAAAAACCACAATTTATGAATGCTATTCCGCCAACGTAATAAAGAGCTTCACTCCTGCTGGCTCATATGATATTGTTTGTATAAGCGGCGGGCTTCTGAAGGCCCGTTTGACTTGTTTGCTCAGTCAGGTCTGGATCACTGCTTTTGGCAGTTCTCTATAAAGACTAGGGTCTACACTAGGGTCCAAACAGACCAACTAGCAGGAGCTGTTTAAAAAATAATATATATTTTTTTTATTTGATCAGCTATGAAGAACTAATCCAGTTTTGTAAATCATAATTATATTTCTCAAACAAGATCATCATTCTTCATGAATATAAGTAAAAAAAAGATCAGTAAATGTTGCTATTTACTGAAAGCAGTAACAATAATGATGTCCAGAAGACCATACTAATTGAGTCAGTATCATTTATGAGTAAACAGACAACAATTAAAGGTGGGGTCAACGTCTTGATTTGCCTATCAATCATGTTGCCTGTCAATTCAGAAAGCTCTCCCTCTTGCACAGGCGTTCAGGCGTTCAGCGTGCATGCATTTGTTTGAGGCGTGGTTTCGGAAGGAACACAGAAGGAAAAGTCTGCGTTTGTTTCAACTTTAAGGATCGAAACTGCTCGCTTCAGCTAACTTTTACCAAAAATCGCCGACTGGACCTTTAACACTGGATTAGAAGCATTTAAATAAAATACCAAGCAAACGTTGCGTCAGCTTTAAATGATGTATTCTTAAATGATCAGTACTATTTTTGTATTCGTTTTTTTTTTGTAGCTGAAGAAATAAAAACTGCTTCTCCTAGCGATAAAACCGTTTTTATCGATCAGCGCTAATACAGAATAGTGCTTGGCTGACACATTACCAACCTTGTGTCCGTTTTACTCTGCATGCTGTTCTCTAAATTACTGTGCATGCTAGTGTTTCTAAAAAGCTTATATGACTGCCGTGTGTTCTGATTTTAATCATAGTCAATGTCAAGCTCAGTCTCTGACCCTTTATACTGTATCCTGCACTTATAAACTCTGATCAATAACCTTTTATTTACCCATAATTAGGTGGGCAGGTATATAGTTTTGGAGAACTGTCTTGGAAACAGAACCCATCCTCATTGCGAACAGCAGAACCCATCCTGGAGGCGGGGCTCAGCGAGCAGCACGTGGTTTCCGTGGCGGCGGGCACCTGCCACAATGGGGTAGTGACGGAGGACGGAGCTGTGCACATGTGGGGGGACAATACGTACGGCCAGTGCGGCCTGTCGGGACTCTCTGTCGTGCCCAACCCCACCCCTGTGGGCGTGGTGGACAATGAGGCCACGCCCCCGCAGGCGGTGAGAATCCTGGAGTTGGCATGCGGCGAGCAGCACACACTGGCTCTTTCGGCCGGGCACGAGGTGTGGTCATGGGGCAGCGGCTGCCAGTTGGGTTTGCTCGCCTCGGCTTTTCCTGTCTGGAGGCCGCAGAAGGTGGAGCACCTGGCTGGGAGGCACGTACTGCAGGTGGCCTGCGGAGCCTGGCACAGCCTGGCGCTGGTGCGATGCCCGTCCCCTCCGCTAGAGCCTCAAAGACCCCCCGAGGACAAGTGTGGCCAGTGCAATCAATCACTTTACACCATGACCGACAAGGAGGATCACGTCATCATCTCGGACAGCCACTACTGCCCCCTGGGGGTAGAACTCGAAGAAGAAGATGACAAATCGGGCCTAGAGTGCAGCCTTGTTCAAGGGACTCCTGGCAAGATGAGATGTTCCCCGTCTGAGCCAATTTTATCGGCACACAACCAGAGCCCCAAGTCTGCCTTTCCCTCTACGTCTAGCCCTGTGCAGGCACCTGGATCCCAGGATCAGGTTCACATTGCTGGGGAAGTGTGTCCCCAATCAGACTTTAGGGACCCAGAGGAATCACAAACTCCAGTAGCTAATGGCGAGGTGTTTGGAGCCCCTGAGACGGAGAACTCCACAGGGGCCAAATTCTTCCAATACCCAGATGAGCAGGCGCTTAAAGATTACCTGAAGAGGCTTTCACATCAGACGGTGGCTGAGCAAGAAGCTAAGAGCCCAAGTACAGCTCAGTGCGCACAGGTTAGTGGTGCTCAGTACTCTGCGCATACATTTTGACGTTACAGTGTTGTGTAAGGTAACAGGAAAGCACCATTTAGAGTCCACTAAGTTGCCATATCAGCTTTAGTGTAAACAGTGCATTTTTACATTACAGGGTATACTGAGTTTCTAGGTTATTAGGTACACCTACCTTGTACCTACACTCATTGGCCATTTTATCATTTACCATATAGGTGTTCTTTTTTTCTTTGATATACAATTACTGACTGTGGCCCATCTCTTGCTTTACCCCCTCCAATGTCCATCAATGGAAAGGAACCATCATAGGACCTCCACTGATTCAGATGGTGAACCAATCTAAGCATAGTGGCATAGTTAGAGACTAGAGCTCATCTTTTTCCATGCACAGTGTGTCAATCGTCCTCTGGCTTTTCATCGGTATCAGTTTCAGACCACATGACCACTGTTGGCTGAAAACCTTTAGTTTGGCAGACTGTTTCTCAACCCAACAGTGACATTGAGGTGTTTAAATATCCCAGTAATGCGTATGCTTTAAACATGCACCTATATGTACTCGGTGTGCCTGATTAAATGGCCAACTGGTGTAGGAACAAGGAGGGATATAAAACACAACATGTTCTTTCTATACAATTTAACCAAGATCTTGATTCTTTGGATTGATGGTCTTTTATTCCATTCCTGGGACCCCTGGTTTTGCTGCATAGTGTTGTGTTTTCCCAGAGTCTCATTCACCACACAGAGGGCTTGGTGTTAAAGGGATAAACACTAAACATTGTACTGCAGAAAGGCTCCAGGACTGGAAGTGAAGACCAAAGCTAGATAGTCTAGATAGTCTTCGGTAAAATGCTTCAAGTGCTCTTGTCCTCTCTATTCCATCGCAGGTTCTTGCTGAGCCTGCTGTTGTTTTCACCTCGGACTCCACGACCCCTGTGGCCCAGTCGGTAACCCCGATGGGGTCTGTCCTGAACAACCTGGTGGTTTCGTATGCGTCGGCTGTAGGGGAGAGAGTGGCATCCACGTACGAGGCTCTCTCTCTGAGGAAGGTCATCGGCTACTGGGTGAGCGTGGGAATTTATTCATCTAACTACAGCTTGAAATTTTAAGCTTCTTGCTTGCATGCAGGGTTACTGTATAATCCAATTGGATATTACATAACCCTGTATTAGGAACTGGAATCGAGAAAATATAAGATTTATTCAAGCCTCTCTTGAGCTTTGTGTGTGTGTGCACGTGTGCGTTCAGGGTCCGAGCGAGGAGAGGGTGCGTCAGGAGGAGCACAAACAAGGCAAGAAGAGCTCAAGCCTGGGGGACATCCGCGAGGAGGAGGCAGAGGGGCTCAGGCGCCGCCTCTCACTTCCCGGCCTGCTTTCACAGGGTACATGCGGTCTCCATATCTTATACCACCACATGTGTAAGTCTGCATGGGGGCGCACCTGGGTGTGTGTGTTAAGCGTATATGCTTGAGTGGCTTGCTGGCATCATAGAAGTGTGTGTACCTGTGTGTGCATGCGTGTCTGAGTAAGTATGTGACCGTGGCCTTGAGCAATGGCTTAAGAAATGTTAAATGCAAATGCAGTTCCTCGTGAAGCATTGCGCTATCAATTATTAATTATACGTAGTGGCTGTTGCTTTGTTTTTTTAATTGTGTCTAACAGAGTGAATATTACATTTACAGTCAACTCTGGAATTATTGGCACCCTTCATGAAAATGAGCAAATACAACCAACACATGCATTGAGTGATATTTTGAGCTTAAACCTATGTGGATGCTGTATAATAACCTTTTATGAAATATAAAATTATTTCTTAAGTATTGCAATTTTTTTCTGCAAAATACTGGTTTCAAAATTATTAGCACCCCCACAATTAATTGGGCGAAGTCCCCCCTGGAGACAACGATTCCTCCTTTATACGCTTCGGTTTTGTGCATGTGGACCGTCCTCTTCTATTCAGACCACAGGAAAGATAAAAGATCTATCTGTGACCAAGTCTTAACCTCCTGGCAGAGCAATCTAGGGTTAGATATAAATATCCAAAATATCCTGGTGCTTAGCGGAATTAATGATTCCATGGACCCGATGCCAGTTGTAGTTCCAGTGACTGTTTGGTGGATTGCACTCAGTAAAGTAACTTCTTTCGTGCAACCCTTACAAACAGCTTGTTACGAAAGTGACGTGTAATCATTGCTTTTGAAACTCGAAAGTCCCAAGAATCAACTAAACTGTGCATTTCTGAAACTTTGGGGTCTTCTTTGCCTCCCTCACCATCTGCCTCACTGTGCTCATGATCCAATTCCTGGCACATTTTCAAATGTTCCAGACTTTTGAAGCATTTTAATCACCCTGATTGTGCTAAATTGCATTGTCTGTTAACTGTTTGTGTGGGTTTTTTTAATCTCCATAACAACCATCTGTATCTTTTGTGTTCAACCTTTTGGTTTTCCCAAATGACAAAGAGATTTTACATGTGTGCAACCTTATGTAAAATGATGAAACTAAGAGCTTTGTTTTTTTTCTTTTTTTGACTTTTTTCAAAGATGGCAATTTGTTTTTTTTTGTTTTTTTAGGGATGTCGATCATTTTGCCACATTTTGTTCGAGTGGAAAATTTGAATGATTGTGTATAATGTTTATTTTATAAAACAGTTTTTTCCCATTTTCTCAAAGGGTGCTAATAATTCTGTACTAATAGTGTAATACACTATAATAGTGTA
Organism: Olivaichthys viedmensis; assembly: GCA_028565825.1. NCBI lineage: Eukaryota > Metazoa > Chordata > Actinopteri > Siluriformes > Diplomystidae > Olivaichthys > Olivaichthys viedmensis. The sequence goes on from JAOUQW010000011.1 coordinate 4,856,235, forward strand.
AACATACTGAGTTCTCATTTTCAGTGTGGTCGTGTTATTAAAAATAAAAGACAGAAGTGAAAATAGGCAGAAATAAAGAATAGAAATAAAAAATAAAAACTTTAAAATTAAACTCGATTATGCTTAGCATTAAATATTTAAAATGGCGCATGGTAATAAGTGTCCAATTCCAATATTAACAACAATATTGTTGAGGTGTTTTTAAACTATAAATATATGGCAGCTTTTTCATTATGGCATAAATTTCCAAGACAGCCAGTCAGGTTTTTTTTTTTTTTTTTCCCTCATAAGAGGGCAGAGTGTGTATTAGACACTCTGCATTATGAAGGAATAGGGTTTTGCCTGATGTTCTCTTTGACTGTAGTATGCCGTGAAAGGGGTGTCCCGTTACCGTCTTGTGGTTTAGGCAAGCAGCTGCGCTCCATCACCTTGCCATCTCAGCCTTAAGTTTTATCCATCGCTTGTTCTTACCTTCCTTCCAAACAACAGATGGACCTCTGCGGGGAAGGAACAAAGCACAGCATGGCAGGATTGTGCGTGTGTGTCTGCTATTCATGTTCCCACCTCACAGCGTGTCATTGTGTGTGTGTGTGTGTGTTTTGGCTGCCTCTAGATGCCATTTGTTTCTTGGCCGTGTTGGTGAATTATTCATGTGAACACGCGGGCCTGGCTGTTCTTTTTGTTTGGGTTCGCTCATGCGGTGCAGCTGGGCTGAAGTGTCTTGAATGGGGAAAACAATGCTCACTGAGTTTGTTTTGGATGCAAATATTGCTGCGCAATATCGCTTTTGTTAATTGTTATTGGCTTTGCTGGTATCGCAGTATGCAAATGGACGCTCTAACAAACCACAGGTTTTTTTATTTTATTGTGTTCTGTGAGTTTTCTGACCATCTCTGAGGTTCCAGCCAAGGTTTCTGTGGGTGATGTGAAAAATCACGGCGTTGACGTGATCTAAAAAATACCCAAAACTTAGCGCCTAGCGATGCTCCGATTCCACTTTGCCCATTTTTCGATATGATACCAATATCGGCTGGTACCTGATACTAATCCGATACTGACATCTTATTAACTGGACTCTCGTCAAGCTTCGATAAGGGGCGTTCTCAGTCTTTAGCCATGACACTTCACGTGTTCACCAGTTTATTTGAACCTTTTTAAACTCCCAGGACCTGTCGGTAGACTTGCGTTTCTCACTCTTGTAACTAAATACCTTTCCTATTAGTGTGTGTGTGTGTGTATATTAATATAATTGCAGTGTGCTGTTTTTGTTCATATTGTGCAGCCCTAGTAGATAATAAGACTGTAAGGAGATTTTCATTCAATGAGTTGTGTGTGTGAATGGGCATAAATGTGTTCTTTCATCTCTCTCGCTCTCTCTCGCTCTCAGTGTCCCCGCGTCTCTTGCGGAGGTTGAGTCGCCCGCGTGACCGGGCCGTCGCCCTCACCCCGGCTGGCATGGCCGAGTCAGATGCCCGTCTGCCCTCCCTGCAGACGGAGGTGTGGAGCTGGGGGTGGGGTCAAGAGGGGCAGCTGGGACACGGAGACGTCCTGCCCAGGTCAGACGGCAACCCACAATGCACTGCAAAATAGTACAGACGAGTACAAAAAAAGAAAAAGAAAAAAAAAGGCAGATTAGCCTATGAGTCCACACAAGAACACATTAGGATAGGGCTATTGAACATGCGGCCTGCTATGCTGCCGAAAAAAGAAAAAAAAACTTTGAACATTCAACATATTTGTCGTAAGGCGCCCCGACATGCCGCAAGCAAAATGGTTTCGTAGGTGGGCATATAAGCAAAAAGTTGAGCGAAGCGGTTACTGAGATGTCGCAGCACACTATGGAACAGGTGTAACTGGTTAACACAGAGTTATTTAAGTCTCCGACAGCAGACACACAGTGCTGTTTCACTCTTGCAAGAGAAGCCGAACTTCACGCGCTCAAACCGTCATTTAACCCTTTGCTGTCAAGCTTCCTAAGAATGTGAGACAGCTGGCAAAGTTGAGCTCGATATTTAATTGCTGCACGGTTGTGTACCTGTGCAATTTAACCCCATGGGTTGATTTTAATGACTGCTCTGCGGCTCATAGCTGACCATTTAAAACGTAAAAAAACCTTTTGCTTTTCAAATGCTCGTTGATTTCTGACCAATATTCTTCACGCTGCAGTACAATCATAAGAGCTATTTATTCTATGCCTACAATTTTCCAAATAGCCCCACGCTCGCACAGCATAAGCCTCACGACATAACTCTGGGAAATGAACAGTGACGTTTCCATTCTTCACAAGGAAGTGCGCTTGGCTGTAATGTGATTATATGCTACGCACAGCAGCACCGCTGCACACCGTTATCAGTGGTTACTTTTAATAATTTAAGCTTTTAGATTATTGGTCCATTGCTTTAACTTGTCACATGTGTTGATACGTTGTAAGAATTTATTGCAATCTTATTACAATGACAAAGAATAAACATAAGCTTGAAAGACCAAAAAAAACCCAAAGCATTTTGCATTATTCTATTAAAGCAATAATCTCTGTCTGTCTCTCTCTCCACCCCACCATGTGCAGGCTGCAGCCTCTCTGTATTAAGAGTCTGAGTGGTAAAGAGGTAGTGAGAGTGGCTGCAGGTGCACTCCACTCTCTCGCCCTGACTGCACAATCACAGGTGTGTGTGTGTTTGTGTTTCTGAGGTTTGCTGTGAAGTGCTTTTATTCAGCATCACCATCAACTGCTAGATCACCTCTTAAATACTTAAAATACTTTAAATACACACAAAAAACGTGATTTATAAAAAATGAACTCCTCCTAAATGGCTGATTTGGTATTTGGGTCAAATCTGTTCATTCACATTTTTCTCTGTCAGCTCCATTTCTTGAATCTATTACATTATTAGACAATGACAATGAGAGTAATTGGAAATGTAGGAAAGAAAGTTTCCAGTTTGTATATTAACGCGTATTTATAGATCTTTGCAGGGGTTTATGAGGGTAAATGTGTAGACATGTTCCTAGGCCATTATTCAGAGTGCATTATTATTATTATTATTATTATTTCATTATTGTAAAAATGACACATTCAGGGGTACTTTAATTTGACTGAATGTGTGTTCACTGTGTGTGTATTGGTTGTGTTGGAACTCTATTTATGTGTGTGTTGATTGTGTGTATTGTTGAATGTGTGTGTATTGTGTGGCAGGTGTACTCTTGGGGCAGTAACAGCTTTGGTCAACTAGGACACATGGAATCCCCCAGCACCATGCCTCGCCTAGCCAAGGTATACACCTATATACACACCAGTGCTGGGTTGTCCAGGTTAGGTCTCAGCCTTCAGTACATTATCTGCCTCTGAGAGAATTCATGTAAATCAAATGGATCACAGTGTGGACATCATACATTACAGTAGCCTTAATGCACAACTGCCTTAATATAAAAAGATAAAAAGAGGCCACTGGCTTTGAACAACCGCACACAAATAACCACGAAATAAATCAATTCAACATTAAAACCAGACCAAAAACAGGCTGGTTCTCATTGTTCATTCAGGTTAGCAAATCCACGGCCAGAGCCACCCGTCGTCCCTCTGCAATTGCAGCACCGTGATCGTTTTAATTTCTGTTTTAATAAACACATGCTGTATGGACTGGCAAGTTCATTGACCTCCAACTTTCTGAATCTCAGGACTCACACTTTTCAAGACGTGGCGATTGGCTGTGTGTAAAAAAAAAAACGGGATTTGTGAAATTCAAAGGCCAGGTAATGGTTAGGCTGTGCTCGTGCTCGTAGTCAGTGACGTGTTCTTGCTCGGAGTGATGTTGTTTTCCGCAAAATAGTGCCACCCATTGGGAATACAAACGTAATTTGTTGATTTCGCTCACTTCCTAATTATGTTGGTGGTTAATTGGATGCATAAGGCCTTCTGTTGAGCTCCTGAAGTCCTGACCAAACTTCACAACAAAATGAGACTATTACTACAAAACTAGCACAGATTAAATACAACGAGCATGATGATTCTATGAAATAGCCAGCTAAAATTTACAGACATGTCATTCTCTAGAAGGCCCTAAGGGCCCTGATACACACGCACACTTTAACCCTTCAATAAAAATACAAAAACAAGGGAGTAATCACAATCTTCGTTTGTGTCTCTTCCACTGCTTTACTCTTTCTCCTCGCTGCGCTTCTGCAGCTGTCGGATGGGATCCGTGTGTGGGACGTGGCGGCAGGGCAGCATCACACGCTCCTATTGGCTGATGGAGACTGCCTTCAGCCAATCCTCTACTACAGTGGTCAGCAGGTGAAGGAGGGCTCAGCGGAGACGGCCCAGGAAGAGACAGGAGATTACACACAGCAACCTGTGCTGCTACCCTTCTGCATGAATGTTAGTGACACCATACCTTCAGGATTTTTCAGTATCATGACAGTAGGTCTGAGCAAAAAGACGATATGATCTCAATATTGCAGTAAACAATGTCACAATATGCTTAATGAGAGTATCAGTATTGTAAGTATTTTTATTATACTACTGATCAGCTCTACTGGCTACTGTTGCTAACTTTTTGCTGTTATGTGTTGTGTGTGTGTGTGTGTGTGTTGTAGCTGGGCTACGTGAGCAGTGTGTGTGCAGGGGGACAGGTGTGTGCAGCGATGGCCGACCGCAACATGATGGGCTTAATGGCCAGCCTGCATGAGCTGGCAGCCGCCGAGAGAAAATGTTACTGCAAACTGATGAGCATCAAGAGCCTCCTTCTGCAGCCACTGCTCAAACTAGGTATTGTGTGTGTGTGTGTGTGTGTGTGTGTGTGTGTGTGTGTGTGTGTGTGTTTTTTAAGCAATGGAGTAAGTAATGACGGAATAAATGAAAGAGAATCATTAAATACAGTGTAATTGTCATTTACTGAATTTCAAATGAACTTTATTAATTTTCTGATTGTTCACTATATTAGAGGTGTTATCAACATTCAGTACAGTCGAGTGCAACGGTTGCATACCCCGAGAACTTCTTAAAATTCTTTTTGTGTGTAGATAAATTGTAAAATAGAGATAAATTTTCCTTTTTTCCATTCAAAAAACCATATGCAAACTTCTGCACTCAATTGAGTAGGTAGTACTGGTGCTCGGAAATAATACTGTAATCATAATTATAACTCTCATAAAAGAATTGTTTATCGGACATTTACCCCTGTGTTGCTGCGTGTTTTATGTCCTCAGATTCGTTAAGCTCTGCGCTGGGACCCTCCTGTACTGGACTTCTCCAAAACCTGATTGGTCGATTTAGCCGCCTGTCTCAGTTGACGGGTCAGAACTCCGCTGCCTTGACCTCCTTCCTGCGGCGCTCACACGATATCAAAGGCCTGGTTCTGCTCGACAACGTACATCTGTTCCTGGACACGTACTCTGAGCAAGTACACACACACACACACGCGCACACACACACACACACACACACACAGAATCTGTGGTCATAATAACACAACACCATGCTGATATGAAGGAAAATGCCAGAACAGTTCTAATAATAAAAGATCTGTAATTCCTCTTTGTTACTTACCCTACTTTCTTTCTTTCTCTCTCTTTCTATAGGTTCTGCGCTGCCGTGGGGAACATGCTGGTCATGGGGGGCTTTCAGGCTCTTGTCAAACCTTGCCAGTGAGTCACTGTGCTGTGTATGTTTGTGTGGGTTGGTGTGTGTTTTTAAGAGGCGCTTTCTTGGGGAGGGTCAGTGGATAATTAGCACCGACGCTTGCCTCACTTTCTGAAAGTTTTGAGTGAGAACAGTGCCGTTGTCACCTCGTGTTAAATGGAGAAGGATTTAATGTAGTAATTAGCTTCCTGAACGCGAAAGTTAATTCCCTGCAAAACAATATTAGAGTCACTCTCCATGTCTTTGCCTCAGTAAGAGTTTTGTCGTGTTCTAAGAGTTTGTGTTTATCAGGTGATTTACATGCTGAAGGAATGGTTCAGTGAAAAAATCTGAATTCCCAAATTTCTCACTTAATCCAGCCAAAACAAGGTTTGGTGTTTTTGCTTCTTTAGTTTTGCACTGGAGCAACGAGGCTGGAAATCTATCTCACCCAAAATCCTCTCAGTAAATATCGGCCTCAGACTGCATCCGGTTCTTCAGTGGTCACACAAACGTGCCGATGTGGTTTAGAACGCAGTGTGACATCACTCTAATCTATAAACATAGACAAAACCTGACTGTGTAGATAAACACTGTATCGTTATGAGGGCGGCCATCTTGGACAACCGGAATCACTTTTTTTCCCCTTCTCAGCACAGTTTGGTGACTTACATTTGTGGCATTTTACAAAAAAAAAAGTTTAAAGGTGGAATTGTACCAGAAATCTGGATGAAAATATGGTTCCATTTGCTACTTTACAGTTCTACTATTTATACGTAGCTTAACAATGTTGTTTAAAGCATGTAGATTGACTACATTTGGGGTAAATTCCTTTTTTCCCGCTGAACCATTCCTTGTCGTATTTCTTACTTCTCTTTAAATCTGTAAATTAATTGTCATGTTGACTTGTTTTGGAAGTTTTTAATATCACTAAGGCTGGGTTAAGTAGTCTGGAGATAAAAACATGCACAACAAGCTCTACTCGAGATTTCCATTGAAACTTTTCTTTCTCTCTCTGTAGGGATGTGTTTGGGAAGGGGGCTGAGACCGTGCAGAAACTGTCCGAGTGCTCTGAAGACGGGGCCATGCTGGCCGACGTTCTGGCTCACCTGTTCTACCTGCCCATCCGCCATCTCCATGAGTACGGCCGCCTGCTGCTCAAACTGGTATCGTGCTACGAGCCGGCGGGTCCACATGCATGGCCGTGTGTAAGTACCTTAATGTCCCTACTAAATAATAATTAATCAGTAATGACCATGACTGTAAAATAGATCATTATTATAAAATGATCATTTGTAATCAGTGTTTTTTATTTTTGTGTTTTTTGTGTAAATACCACCCAGAGCTCTGTGGACTATCAGAAGCTGCAGGAGGCCTGCTCTAAGTACGAGTCTCTGGCTCTTCATCTTAAGAGGAAGAGGAAAGAGGCTGAATACACGCTGCACTTCTGGAAGAGCTTTCCTGGAAAGATGACGGTGAGCGATCACTTTAATACGTTTCTGATAACTGACTGTTCACTGACTGACTGACTGTTCACTGACTGACTGTTCAAAGACTGACTGACTGACTGTTCAAAGACTGACCGACTGACTGTTCAAAGACTGACCGACTGACTGTTCAAAGACTGACCGACTGACTGTTCAAAGACTGACCGACTGACTGTTCAAAGACTGACCGACTGACTGTTCAAAGACTGACCGACTGACTGTTCAAAGACTGACCGACTGACT
>JAOUQW010000011.1:4863681-4880165 GCA_028565825.1 Olivaichthys viedmensis
ACTGACTGACTGTTCAAAGACTGACTGACTGACTGTTCAAAGACTGACTGACTGACTGTTCAAAGACTGACTGACTGACTGTTCAAAGACTGACTGACTGTTCAAAGACTGATTGACTGTTCACTGACTGACTGACTGACTGTTCACTGACTGAATGACTGACTGACTGTTCAAAGACTGACTGACTGATTGTTCACTGACTGACTGTTCACTCACTGACTGACTGACTGTTCACTGACTGACTGACTGACTGTTCACTGACTGACTGATTGATTGAATAGACATGATCACTGTTAGATCTCTACAAACCATGTGACAGGCAAGTGTTATTGTGTCATAAAATGTCCCAATATGCAAATTCAGGCCACGAAACACTGGTTTACCAGGGGAAATGTGTGTGTGTGTGTGTAAGGGTTTCTAATTTGCATATTTATAGATTATTCATAGAATCTGGATTTCTTAATGACCGTTTTGAGCCTTTTTCTGTTCTGACATTTTTTGTAAACCTGCCACATTTAGACATTCATTATTCAATATAGAAAAAAAACAATTGTGGTCTTCAGAACAAGTTTTGGGTGACACTAAATATATTCTCCTGATGATAGTTATAATTGGTATGGTTTTATTGCATTATCCGAACTGACAATCCTTTTTAAAACCTGAATCACTAGCTTTTTTGGATCTGGGATTGCTACACTTGAAATTACCTGTTATCTACAGCTGGGTGCAAAAGTTTGCATCCCCATTGTTTGTGGGTGTGGGGAAAAAATAAAAATGTTAATATCCTAACTATAAATATCTTAATATACACTAATTGTCCATTTTTATTACTTGTGATAATGAAAAGAAAAAAAATGTTTTGGTATAAATACAATGTCGTTTTTTCCTAAGGGTGTACAAACTTTTGCACTCAACTGCATCGGGTAGAAGGCTGACCCAGATTAAAATGTTGAATCGCTGTTACGTGTTATTGACTGATCGCCCTTCCGTACCCACTTCTATCTCAGGACTCGCTGCGTAAGCCGTCTCGCCGCTTGGTGTGCGAGAGCAGTAACAAAGCGCTGACCCTGCAAAACGCCGGCCGCTTCTCCGTCAACTGGTTCATCCTCTTTAACGACGCCCTCGTTCACGCACAGGTACGCCAGCCCGGTCATGTCTATCCCTCTCCGAGTATTCTCTCGTCTTTTCCTCTGCTCTTCCTCGTCCTTCTTTGCTTTCGCCTCTGCCTTTCACTCTTTCCCACATTTTTTCCCTGCTTGTCTTTGATCTCATGATCTGGTTTATGCTCCTGAGCGAGATACGAGTGTCTGACGTTTATTTCTGTCCTGGTAGGGAATGTTTGCCTCTAAGGGGCTTGTAAGTATGAACAACTGAGCAAGAACAACAAGAACAATCCTTCCTCTTTAGCATAGCTTTCCCAAGTGTCCAGGGCTGGGCTCAGCGCTATGGTCTGTACTGTATCTGTGCAGTTTGCCTCTCGTTCTCTGCCCTGATATGTGATATCAGTGATGTGTTTTGCGAGTAATTGTGGGAGGGGCTTTACTGAATACAGTAGTATACAGTGGGGATGAGTGAGGTTGTAGCCGTTTTGTGGATAACCTGCAGAATAGTCAAAGGATTTTTAAATATGTCCTTTTCTTACTGTTGTTTAACATAAAGATTAGTGTCATAATTATTGACCCATGTGTGCAGCCTGATCAGTCAATAAGAGACACAGCACACGTGTTTCACTGTCTACAAATGTCTCTAAACTTGTGTCAATTGTGTAAATTTGATATTTAAATGAATGTGCAACAATTTGTACACGTATTTGCGAATCATTAATATTTCTTCAAATATAAGAAAAAAAACCCCACAATTGTGAACTACTATATTTTTGTGTATTTATATCCAGAATATGACGTATTTGTACAAAATGGAAACCACAGATATTTGTACGTTTAGACAAGTCATTGCATATTCATTTAACAATTTACAAGACCCCAGTGCAGAGACATGGTGAATAGCGTGGATAGTGAAACACCTTTGTGATGTGTATCGTATTGATGGATCATGATAGACATATTTGTCAGTAATTATGAGACTCTGTAGTTAAATGGCTATATTTGCTGTGTCGTCTCTTTTTGGAGCCACCGGCGCAGAAGTGCCTGATCCAAGCCCTATACCGTGCCTGTGGTTCCCCTCTCCCCCAGCCTGTCCCCCTTGAATGCTGCAGTACAGTGTGTTAATCTGTTCTTTTGGTTGCGTCAGACGCAGCGTTAGTCGTCCTCTTGGCAGACTCCTGCCTTTATTAGTTTTACCCAAATTCTCCAATTTCCTCTGTTTCTGGGTTGTTTTATTGTGTGTGTGTGTGTGTGTGGGTGTGTGTGTGTGTGTGGTAGGGCTGCACAATATATACAAAAAATATTCTATTGTATTGTGAACGTGATCTGATTAGTTGAAACATCTTATGTCGCATGATTGAAACATATTCGGTTCATTATTAAAACCCCAGACAACAGAGCAAATCTGGGAAAATGGACATTCCTGAGGGCCGTAATGATGAGCAAATTGATATACTGTGCAGCTCTAGTGTTTTTTCTTTCGTGATTATTTACATATATTTAGTGCTCATGATGAAATGTGTGCAAGCATGCCATTGGTGGAAACAAATCTGATATGTTTTTCGTGTCTTAGGCATGCATTACCCAGTGAGTATTTTATTTTATTTTTTTAGAATGCAGCGTTTTATTTGACGGGTGAAGACTAGTGTCTTGTGTATGAATGACGCTTGTCTTCCTCCTGCGTTCCTCCTCAGTTCTCCACTCATCACGTCTTCCCATTGGCCACGCTCTGGGTGGAGCCTATGTCTGAGGATAACACTGGCCTGTGAGTGAGCCATTGAAAATGTACTCCATTGATTGTGTGTGTGTGTGTGTGTGTGTGTGTGTGTGTGTGTGTGTGTAAATTCCATAATAATATGCGTGTTGTATTGGGCAGGTATGGGTTAAAGTTGACCGCACCTGAGGAGAGCTTCACACTGCTGGCCTCCTCGCCATCAGAGAAGGTAACCCGTCAATCACCTGCTTCACCTGTCACAGATTGCTTAATTATTTAAGGTTAAATATTTAATATTTAAGGTACCCCCCGAACAAAAAAAAAATAAGATACTCTTCTTGAATGGTTGATTTTCAATTATATGTGATCACAGCATTAAATTCACATTTTTCCATTTAAAACTATTGAATTTCTCAACACTTCCACTTAAAAATAATTCAGGGAGCGTTACATACGAGCTCGGCTTATAATCTCATGAAATAGGTTCATGCCGTTAAGCCAATCACGTCTGATATTACAGGATGACGTGGTCCCCGGAGACCCTCGTGTACTGAAGTCCCACTCGCGTCTACTTGTGACAAATCCGTGCTAGTTTGGTAGCAGTTACCCAGCCGGCTAGCTGTTTGGAATGGCAGGAGGACATGGGGGCGTTTCCAATTTGCATATTCATGAATAGTCATAGATCTGTGTGTTCACAATGAGGGTAAAGGTGTGGTTTCTTGGTTATTTAAATCATATTAAACGATGTATTATTCTACATGGATTATTTTTAATATTAAAAAATAAAATAATGACTTGCTTAGGGATACTTTGAACTTCTTGCTTTTTGCCGATTCACTAGATTTTACTGTTTGTATTTTGCTTCTATTAAAAAGCAAAGTCAGCAATCCTGCAGTCTTATGCGAATCACTTTAATATCGTGTGGTTTCAGGCCAAGTGGTTGCGTGCCATAAACCAGGCGGTGGAGCAGGCATTGAGCAGGGTGGGGTTTGATGCTGCCCTTCCCGCCTCTGGGGCGGGGCTTAGAGCAGACCCCCCCATCTCCAGGACCGCCTCATACACCTTCTATAAGGACAGCAGGCTAAAGGACGCTACGTACGAGGGCCGCTGGGTGATGGGCAAACCCCACGGGAGGTGGGTGACTCGGGGAAAGGGGAGGAGCTTTCGCCTATTAAGAGAAGGAGCTGATTGATTGTTTCTGTTTTCCAGGGGCGTGTTGAAATGGCCAGATGGGAGGATGTACACTGGGATGTTTAAGAACGGACTCGAGGACGGGTTGGTCGCACGTCATGCTGTCGAAATCAGTGAAACCATTCGGAATCTGTTTATGGATAAATGCTGTTCACATCAGCATCCTGACATTGAAATACAGCAGATATTAAAGTACTGATCATCAGAATTTTTATTTATTTATTTTTTCCCCTTCAGCTTTGGCGAGTATATTGTTCCGAATAAGAACCTTAACAAAAGCGATCATTACCAAGGTCACTGGAAGGATGGCAAGATGCACGGCTTTGGGACTTTCAGGTGCGTTTGTCTGAGTTGGGGGTCCTTTTATCTTGTTTTTATTTAGCTGAATCTAGTCCAGTGCAAAGGAGACCAAGACAGTAGTGTTATTATGCAGTCACACCTCTTAGGAGGACTAAGGAATTGTTTATGCACTATGAAGCAAGGATTTCTGTAATGCTGACTTAACATCAGTTTTAACATCAGTGTTTTTATGCCATAATGGAAGTTCAGTTTCAGTAAGTGTGTGTTATGGCGTTTTATATATATATATATGTGTGTGTGTGTGTGTGTGTGTTTGCAGGTATGCCACAGGGGAAGTGTACGAGGGCTTGTTTCAGGATAACATGCGTCATGGCCATGGCATGCTGCGGAGCGGCAAGCTGAACTCCACCTCCCCCAGCGTCTTTATCGGCCAATGGCTGCACGACAGGAAAACCGGCTACGGCGTCTTCGATGACATCACAAGGTGAGAGAGAGGCGACATCCAATCAGAGCGCTCGCACTTAAGACTTTAGTACTTTGAATGATATGTGGTCAACGTAAACATTTTGAACAATTCATAATGATTTTGTATTAAATGTGAGAGAACATTTTATAGACCTTGTGTGTGCGTGTGTGCGTGGGTGTGGGTGTGTGTGTGTGTGTGTTGTATTAATATCAGAGGGGAGAAGTATATGGGTTTATGGCAGGATGATCTGAAGCAGGGGAACGGCGTTATCGTCACTCAGTTTGGTCTGTACTACGAGGGAGCCTTCAGCAACAATAAGATGATGGTGAGACCTAAACATTCTGCTTTCATCTGCGCTAGAAAACACAATCAGCAAATAAATTGAATTAATTCTAATTTAATTATTACCTTTTTCTGTTATTTATTGTCGTTACTTTCTCTCACACGTACTCAGGGGACAGGCGTTCTGCTTTCAGAGGATGACACCACGTTTGAGGGGGATTTCTCCGAAGACTGGACTCTTAGTGGAAAGGTGATTCCAAAAACACACACTCTCTTTGAGGCGCGTTTCCACCGAGGTTCCGGAAGCTTTTGATGAACCCTTTGATGAACCCTTTGATGAGTTTCCGGAACTATCTTGAAAAAGAACTACACAGTTCCTGGATGAGTTCCTGATTTGCGTTTCCACCACACTGCAGAAACGGTGACCATCGTGTAAAATAATAGAAGTAATGCAAATTGCGCGAAGGTTACAGCATTTCAACACATGGCAAAGCGTACAGCATAGACAAGGTTCAGATTGAAAATTACAGTTGAGTGCAAAAGTTTGCATCCCCTTGGTTTCTGGGTGGCAAGATTTGAAATGTAGTCCTATTTTACAGTATATCTATAAAACTGCATTCCATGTTTATTTAATGGTTTTACAGCAAAATAAACATTACAGCAACTGAGTCTTAATCAGCAGTTATCTTTAGTAGCAAGCTCACAAGTCTGACATGCTCTGGTTAATTCATTTGAATGGGCCTCATTAAGGTGTCTAATGACAAAATGGTCACCATATTCATCTTTTGAAGTCTTATTTCAAGCATGAAAAGTTTAAACACGCTCAAAGTCTCAAGCATTTCAAGTTAAGAGTCAGTGGGAATCAGGAAAACAGCTCTCACAAGACCTAAAACAGACAATATTGACCATTCACAGAGCTGGAGAAGGGGAAAAAAATATATTAAAAGTGTTTAGGGTGACGTTACAAATAGTAAAAAAAAAATGGAATGAAATGGGGGGAAAAAATACCGCAAGTGGAATAAAAGTTCACATTTATTTCTCATTCAGTAATATAATTTTGATTGTTTTTACTATTAATAAGGCAAGCTCCACCTGAGTAGTTCCTGGTCTGCAGTACCTACTCGAGCTGAAATTATAAAGGTTCCTGGAACTATGGCCCAGGAAATCGACCCTTGTTTTCTTGTTGGGAATGTGCTTAAATGTACTTGGAAAAAGTTCCTGCAGTGGAAACGTGCCTGCTGGCTCACTTACACGTACACTTACACGCTTTTTCTCCAGGGTACTTTGACGATGCCTAATGGTGACTACATTGAGGGTTCCATCAGCGGCGTGTGGGGCACCAGCCTAAAGATATCAGGGTCCTACTCCAAACCCAACCTGTACGACTCGGACAAGGAAAAGAGCCGCGCCCTGTATGTTTGCCGGACATTTTAGTGACTTGGCTAATACTTGACTTGTGTGCTTGGGCTTGTGCTAATGTGTGCTTCCTCTTGTGTGTGAGCAGTAAGCTGGGTCGGTTCTCCGTGCACCCCGAGGAGAAGTGGAAGGCCGTGTTTGGCGAGTGCTGGAGCAGACTGGGCTGTGACACACTGAGCCAGGGAGAGACCAGGGCAGCCTGGGACAACATCGCTATAGCACTGACCACTAACAGGAGACAGCACAGAGACAGGTACACTGACACAGTGCAAGGGGTTCAAGTTCAACTGGCTAGAAAATGAACGTTACAGGCCGGGGACACGGGAAGCGCCGAACACACGGGGAAGCATTTTGCAATCTGTCTGTCTGTCTGCCTGCACCAAAACCATGTCAAGTTTGTGTATGTGTGTGTGTGTGTGTGTGTGTGTGTGTGTGTGTGTGTTTCAGTCCTGAGCTGCTGAGCCGTTCCCATAATAAAACTCTGGAGAGCTTGGAATTCATCCCTCAGCATGACGGGCTTGTTACCTTAGAGAAATACGACACCATCCGCCGCTACCTCATCAAGGTCAGTCCTCCTCTCCTGTACAGTGGCATGACTGCAATGATCAGAACAGTACTGTATGTAACTGACATTTGACCTTTGACCTTTGGGCCCAGGCATGTGACACCCCGCTGCACCCACTGGGGCGGTTGGTGGAGATGCTAGTAGCTGTGTACCGGATGACTTACGTGGGCGTTGGAGCAAACCGCAGGCTGCTGCAGCAGGCCGTCAACGAGATCAAATCCTACCTCAACCGCATCTTTCAGATTGTCAGGTGCGTGTGTGTGTGTGCGCGTGTGTGGTGCGTGCACGCTTGTGTGCGCGTGTTCTTAGTGCATTCAAAAGCCTTCTGTCATAGGGCTGTCAAATCCCTTTAAAATTAGCATTTGATTTCTAATTACTGAAAGGTTTAGTATTTGAATGCATATGAATTCTAAATGAGCCTATTATTTTATTCAGAACAAACATTATTAGTAGAGCTACACTATGCATTCATATTGCATAAACCATAGAAGGAAATTGTCACTTTCTGAAGCAAAGAAAATGACAATTTTATAATCGTATCATAAACTTTGTGTCAGATTTGTTTTTATTTATTTACCTACACTAACATTTTCTTGTCGCTGATATTTAGTTCGATTTTATATATATTCATAGCGACCCACGAAAAAAACCTGCCGTCTTCGCTCAGGAATCATTTGTTTATTTAAGCCCCTTTGACACAGAGATGGTCAGAATGCCAAATGGCCTCCTATTCACTATATATGCTCACTACATAGCGAGTAATATAATGGCATAGAACCTACATAGTTCATATGTTCATTAAAACGAGATTCAGCCACAAAAAAAAAAGACTCCCAATAAGTGTCTTTTGGAAATGGACAACTTGCATGTAATATCACTTTTTTGTTTGTTATTATATTTTCGTAGAAAATTGATACGTAATTAAAACAATATGCGGAAATAAAGTATTCCATAAACGACATGCATTTATTCTGAGATCAAGGGTCATTTGGCCCAAAAGGTGAGAAAATGCATGTCTTTTGATAGACTTGCGTTAGGAGACTAAAACTAGAACCAGTCTTAAACATTCTAATGTGGATTATTTGCCTTGGAATGCTTAAATATTATGAAAATGTCATAGTATATTTGAACAATGACATTTCTTCCATCAGCCCTATTCCGTTATGATTTTATATAACTGCAATAAGAGTGCTATTGCAAGTTGAGCAGTGTGGGTTTATGCTTGCGTGGGTGTTTTAGGTTCCTGTTTCCTGATCTTCCAGAGGAAGGGGGGTTGCTGGTTGAGGCTCCAAATGAAAAGAAGGAATCGGAGTCAACTGAAACTGAACTCGAGTCTCCAAAACCGGGGTGAGAATCGACAAATCAAGCTGCAGGCAATAAAATTGGCCAAGTTGTTGTCTGAATTGAAAAATATGTGTATAAATACATTTTATTATATGAGTATCTCCATATCTGTGTCATTGCGTGTGTGTGTGTATGGTATATGGTGTGTTTCTGTGTTCTTCCACAGGCGTGTGGTCAGTAGCTCAGCCCTGCTCTTGCCTGTCTTGCTGCCGCGTCTCTACCCGCCTCTGTTCACGCTGTACGCTCTGGAGAAGGAGAAAGAAGACGACGTGTACTGGGACTGCGTGTTACGCCTCAACAAGCAGCCCGACCTCGCTCTCCTCGCCTTTCTCGGCGTGCAGCAGTGAGAGATGCGCATACGAATAAATGTACGTACGTCGTCTACGTCCGATGTCCGTTTCTCACCAGTGCCTTCCTGTTTTTGTAGGAAATTCTGGCCTGTGACCATCACAGTACATGAGGAAAAGCAACAGGTAAAAATGTTGTCTACAGTGGTGTTGTTTTACAGTTTTTGGACGACCTGCATGTGAGTGGTCATCAGATTTGTAAGTGGTTTACATCTGAATGCAAAGCTGTGTCTCAGTGTCTCAGTTGTAATATTCACCCCCCCAATGGCAGTGTATGCCTTCTTTAAATCAGGCCTGGAGACGGAGGGTCATGGCAAAACTTCTTTTCTAACTCTTTTTCTGTTGATTTTGCTTTAGATAGTTGTCTTGCTTTAGGATACGCCCCCATTTCTTTTTTTTAACTTCTCAAAATTCTGTTTTTATTTTATTTTATTTTATTTTATGTATTTATTTATTTTTTCTTCTTTTTTTTTTCCTATTAGAGGTAATCGAGGTCCATTGTAGTTGGGATGCACTCCACTCAACTGTTTTTAATTGTACAATCAGGGAAGAAATGTCATAATGCTCATGCTGGTGTAAATAGTTTTTCCATTACTACAGCTGTTTTTTTAGAGCCAAAACCAAAACAGAAATCGTTCAAACTGTTTCACTACAGCATCAATTTTCTAATTGTACTTCTGTTCTAATTGTAAAGTCTGTTGTCCAAAAGGGTTAGTCTTTTGTGAATTTTATATATGTTTAATTTAAAAGAAAAAAAGAAGAAGCATGTCTTTTGGAGCAAAAGTACAATACAAAAATAGCTCTCGCATGAAAACTGGAATAATTTTTTTAAAAATAGGAATAAGAATGGGTTCCACCTGATTCAGAACCAGTCAGTCTACAATAATGTGCAGGTAAAATTGTGTATTTTTGTGCGCTTTTGGAGAGAAATTATTCCATTAAAGTATTTTGCAACCTTCTTTTTGGAAAACTATTTTCCAGTCCCAACTTTTATTAACATTAGAGGCATAAAACACACAAAAATAAATAAATAAAATTGTTGGCACCAAGTTTAAGCTACTTTTTGTCAAACAGAAAGAAATCTGTGGACAGTCAGTCCTCTTATTGTAATTTAAGTCTTTGCACAAAAATGGGTGATTGTATTCTGTATTCGTGCGTGTGTGTGTGTGTGTGTGTGTGCAGGTACTGTCCGGCACTAAAGATGCCTGTTTTGCTTCAGCTGTTGAGACACTACAGCAAATCAGGTTAGCAATACTGTGTTATGATGAGCTTCAGTGGAAACACTTTTGTTGAACCTACTTTTACGACCCTTTTATGGTTTTCAACTTTTGCTCCTCCAGCACAACTTTCACTCCCTCGGACAAGCTGCAGGTCATCCAGCTGACCTTCGAGGAGATAACCCAGGAGGTGCTTTCCTTGCTGAAACAGGACTTCCTGTGGTCCATGGATGATCTGTTTCCTGTTTTCCTCTACGTGGTGCTGCGCGCTCGGTATATAACGCATGACTCCACACTCTCTTTAAAACGAGGCCTATTCAAGTCAGCATTATGGCCTTTGCTCTTCATTCCGGCCCTCTCTAGTGAATGCAACACAAATCAGAGAGGTTCTTTCTCACTGAAAGCAGGTACAAGTACATCTTCATGCACGTTGTGGCTATGTTCGAGTCACCACCATTAAACACTTCCTTGTATTTATAGCAATTAATTCCGGCACTGCAATGAGCTCAGCCCATTTCTCTTCTCCTCTTTTAAAAAAATATATTTAATATATGACAATATTAGCTGACATCCAGAGACCGTGCATGAACGACTTCTAGGTTCATGAAAGTGCTTTTAATGCTGTTTTCTGTCTCGTTAGGATAAGGAACCTGGGGTCAGAGGTCAGTCTGATAGAGGACCTCATGGACCCCTGTGTGCAGCATGGAGAGCATGGCATCATGTTCACCACACTAAAGGTACTGTGCAGAAAGACACATCCATGTACATACAAGAACTCCAAATGCCTGAAAAGATGTAAACTAGGGCTGTTGGAATGAATTTTACGGTTTTGAATACTATTTGAATTTTTTATTTTTTATTTTTTAAATAGTATTTACCTATTCTAAGGCAAAACTTCTATGTTCGAATGTTAAAAATCCCATGTTCTATTTTTACTCGCCTAATCTAAGTCTTTTGTTCTATGACCCTGGTCACTTGACGTAGGAAAAGGGTTCTGAATAACCAGTTTATTCAATTTACTTTATTTTTAAAGTGCGTATCAATTAAAAAGAAAAAACTAATTCAATTTATAAAAAGTGTGTGTCCTAAAAAGCACTTATTGGAGTTGCTCTTTTTCAATCTCAATCTCAAATTATGTTCTCTTGGGCAAATAGTGCACTTCACAGTGTAGGTTCTTGAATGCCATTACGTTCCACCCTATATAGTGAGCATATGTAGTGAATAGGAACCATTTGGGATTCAGCCCAACTGTGTTGGAGGAGCTTAAATATAAAAATGTTAAGTACAAGACGAGTTGAAGATGGTGGATATTTATGTGGATCTCGGGTAATGGGGAAAAATGTTCAATCAGCATGCCTAAATAAATAGATAATATTTAATATACAAGATAATTATCCTTATAATTTATATTGTCCTTATTATTATTTTAATGTAATGCCAGCACTAACATGCACACAAATTCCTTCTGTTTGGCTTTGGCTCTGAATTTGTTTCTTTCTGCTCTTAGGCATGTTATTATCAGATTCAGCACGAGAAGATCACCTAAAAACTCTTTAAGTAGGACCACGTTAGCTGTGGCAGACGTGTGGTGAGCTGATCGCAGGCTGAGGCAGGGTCCAGCTGCCTGAAGGAGAAAAAAAAATCTTCTGGAACAGGACACGATGACGACGCATGATGCTGCAATGGTTTAACACATGAAGGACCTGCTCGGTTAATTGAACACTCACAGCCGATGTATTTTTAAGCAGGGCGCAGTTATTTTTCTACACGTATTTCCTCACGTTCATACTTCACAGAGAGCTGTAAAACCACCGATTCCACTGAAGGTAGACCTTTTCATAGAAATACATGAATGAATGCAAGGGCCGATGTCTTGCAAATTTACGCTGACCTGTATTTGACCTGCTCGTTTCTATGGAAGCCTCTCGGGTTTTCTTATTGAACACTATTTAACCGGCACACGGTTCCAGAAATCCTACTTGAAGGAACTTTAACGGTTGCTCTCAGCTCTCATGCCACATTCCAGGCATTTTAGAATGACTGGTGTTTCTTTACTATAAATGTATTACTAGGCATTTCTCAAAGCAATGCCTAACACATAGCACACAAGCCACAGTTCTATTTATCTGTGACTAATCTGTGGTCCTGAGAGTTGATAATAACTTCGGCTCGTGTGACAGTCGTGTCTGTCTGCGCTCGTGGGTGTGCGTCAGTGCTGCATACAGCAATACCTTTTACGGTATTGGAAACGTGAATGTTCCGAACAGCTGTATCGTTGTGATTTGTTGTGTTTTTAATAGGTGAGGTTTTATTTATTTATGATGAGTCCAGTTGCAATGATAATCTGTACCATGTGGATAATCTAATACATTGACTGACAGTCATCTTATTTAAATAATGGACGGAGCAAACGGTGATCTTGAAATACTTGTAATATTTATTAATAATTGATATGGTGTTGAAGCAAACGAACCCCCATCAGTTTGCTTAGCAGTGAAATTTCAGGGCTGTGTGCGAGTGCGAATGCGAGTGCGAGAGATTGACTGTGATGATTTCTTGTGACTGTTTTACTCCTTTTTCACACCGTATCGTAACAGAGATTGTTCTCCCAGTTCAGTCTTGGCCTCCTCTTGTGCTTGACTGTGTAAATGTGGTCATTCCAACTCGTGAAGGCATGTCCCCCTGGTGCTTTCTGTTCAAAATTGTCCAAGTACCTGCAGAGGGCAATAAAGTGGCTGATGGAAAGTTTTTCATCTCATTTTTCTATTTTTACTGATGCATTTCGGTCAAATTTTGGGTTGCGCAATATCGTCGTGTGTGAATCGTTCTCGCGTTCTTGACCTCATATTGACACCAAAATGCAAATAAACCTGTTAACCCAGGGGTCGGGAACCTACAATTTTAGAAGAAAGGGTTCCTCAAAGGTTCTTTGGGTGGTTAACAATTCAATCTTTGTATATGGTTTCTACTTGGAACCTTGTCTGAAAGAGAGACTCTTGTGTTGGAAGGATCTACATCAAACCTTTATGGGGTCCCTCAAATAAAAAATAAAAAAAACCCAACCTCTTGGGGTAGCTTCACTCTTAGAAAAAAAAAAAAAAGAACCCTTCAAAAAGTTCTTAACTTCCTAAAGTTCTACTTGGAATTCTTTCTGATAGGGAAACACTCAGTTTGTAGGGTTCTTACATAGCAACTTTTAGGGGTTCCCCCAGAGGGACAAACGAGGAACCCATAAGGTAGTTTTGGCGCCTTTCATTATTCAATAAGGCTCACCAATATCAGATTTTTTATATATATATATATATATATATGTATGTATGTGTGTGTGTGTGTGTGTGTGTGTGTGTGTTGAATGAAATTAAAAAGTCTAGTTAGGGGAAAAGGTTTCATCTAGCACTATAAAAAGGGTACTTTGGTCTGTCCCTCTAACAATCTGAAGTGCAGCTGTTTTATCCAGCTACTACCAATAAAGTGTGGGCTAAAATAACTTTCTAGAAATATATAAGAATCCCAACACATTTGAATGTAAGCTTTGCTTAGGTTTTTAAATTATTCAATTTATGAACTGATTTTGTTTTGTTTTGGCTCTGCAAGCTGAAATGGTTCTCTGCCGCTTCTGCTGTAACCAATCCCCGAATCCTTTATTGTGTTTGCTCATCATCAACCTTATACACTCCAGATGACCCTTTCCATAGGGCTGTTTGATGAACACCACCATTTACATCATCCAACAAACAGAAGATCATTTTGGCCCCAATTTTGCAGGCCAATGTTTAACCATGTAACATTAAAGCTTCTCCAAGGGGGCTTTAATGTATTAATGCAAGGCATATTGCAGTCACAATATGAATCATTATGACTGAATTATGATGTTTTGTCCATAACGTTCTGCCTTATTAATATACGGCAACAGTCTGTGACAGTAAGCGCAGTCTCTGATAAATGTATGTGAAGAAAACGGCTTTGCGAAAGCGGGCTTTAATGTTGCACAGCAAACGGAGCAATCGTTCAGCGCAAGGTCACTGAGGCTGAACTAGCGCTAGCATCTGTTTCAGATTGTTTTATTCTCTTGATGTAAAGCTTTTTGATGATTATGGAGGAAGAGAGAGAAGGGAAAAGGGAAGCAGGGCTGGCCAATAGCAACTAATGGAAAAAAGCCTTTGTCCAATCAACTAATGAATCTGATCAAATGAAAAGAGAAACCCATCAGTCATATTAATACGACATTTCTGATTGCAGAGTGTGTGATCAACTGAAGCTCTTTCATATTATTGCTGCTTTTACTGCGTGGAGGCCAAATAAATGAGTGAAACACGTTGCATTATACCAACATTACAGTCAGATATCTGAAACAGATGTACAGTACTGTGCAAAAGTCTTAGGCACCCTAAATGTTTTCTATACTCTAAATTTTGTCTAAGATGTTGATTTTATATCTTCTGCATTAGTGTGTCATGAGAAAAGAGCAAATTTTGCATCTCCAAACATTCATCTTTCAAAAAATGTAATGTTACAGAGAAATGTTTGTAAGTCATTCAAGAAAGTGAGATATTCAGTAATAGAGCATTTTTCAGATTAAAACAGAATCAAGGCTGTTCTGGGATTTTACCTACAGAAACAGATGCAAGTGAGAGCCAAAGTTCTGCAGAAGAACCGTGGCAAGTTCTCCAAGATTCTTGGAACAACCTACCAGCCGATTTTCTTATAAAACTGCACGACAGTGCGCCTAAGAGCATTGATGCAGTTTTAAAGACAAAGGCCAGTTTATTAGGTATGCCTGTCTTTGGCCTTGAGATCAGAATAAATTCCCCATGGCATGGATTCTACAAGATGCTGGATGTGTTGTGCAGGAATGTGATATCTGGCATCTTCGAATCTCTCGGGTCTCTTCTGCTCGGAAAAGCCACACTGATATTCACTCTTTTTTTTAACACATCTTTATTAAGCATTTTTGTATGATATATTAAATGTATGAAAATGCTTTTGAATAAAAGATCCTCATCCCTATAGCCATCTTACTGTTGATTTGACTGTTTTAGTATAAAAAATAAATTATTTAAAAAAAAAAACAATAAAGAAAATGATTAATAATTAAAATTAATTAATAATTAAAATGATTATAAAAAAATAATTAAAAAAACTGAAATGAGATTTTACACTTAATTACTACAGGACAAATTAGTTACCATGGTTGCCGCATCAAAATCGTGAAAAAAAATTTGTGTCGTTTTTAAAGGCGCCAACTTGGGCATTAATGGAGCCGTGCGTCACCTACGGAGGGTTTTTGGTTGTCAAATGTGTCTTGGAGAGACGGATACATTTACACTCGTATAACATGAGGCGAAAATACGTCTCAGACCTGAAGTGGTTTGAGCGATGGCCGGATTTAAATCGGTTTCAAATGCGTTTTGGGTGCATTTACACTTTCATGTTTATGTGGATAATCCCTATCCGGATATAATCCTGATACTCAAGACGCATGAAACGTCCAAGTGTAAACGTGGTCTTTGCCTTTCAAAAGTGTTCTTAAAAATCGATTACAGCCGCTTTAATCCCCCTCCCCCTCTCCCACTCTTACAGCTTTACTCATTTTGCTTGTGTGGGATTAAAAAGGATAGAGAAGGGATTACACCTGTCTGCCCCGGAGGCAACTCTCTGCCACTCTGTAGTAGAATACCACGGCACCACGCTGTATCTACACCAGCACGCCTATCCAATTGTAACTCACATTGACCATCACAGTGCAGACGGAAACACTTTCCTTGGTCCTGACTGGAGAAGGAGGTGAGCGAGAAGAGGACTCGGAGATAGAAAGAGGTGAGTGATGATTTGCTGCTTAAGTAGCTGGATTCTCACTGGCTTAACCAAGGGCAGAGATGTTTACGGTTCTTCATGGCCTCCTCTTTATCAATTTCTCCCATATGATTAAAAAGGACTGCATGGCTTTTCTGATGCGGTTACCTTCAGTCAACTGATGCACAGATTCAGCTTTTTAATGATTCTATAAGGGTTATGGGTACTGCAATTAGGCCCTTTTACCCACCACCTCTGTAGCGTGCAGGAAAGCCCTACAAACGAATCACACACTGCTACAGATTTCACTTTAAATATACACTAGCGTTCAAAAGTTTGGAATCAGCTGTCGTCATATCTTATGAACAGTCATTATTCTATTCACTAAACTCTTCTACAATGCAGTAGATCTAATATATCTAATATAACCCACACACCTAAAGCTCTTTTTATAGGTTTTGTTTGGTATTTAATGTATTTTGGGGGTTATTTAAAAGTCATTAAAAAAGTGAAATGGTGAAAATTTTATGATAAAAGAGAAATGACTATACATAGATAATTCCAGTATATAATTTAAGTTTCCACTTCAGGATTTGATCACCGCTTTCCAAAAAAAGAGGCATTCTGGGTATTACGTTTTATATTAACATCGCTCTTGATGCTATAAAGCTTTCATAGTCATTTTGGAGTCATCATTCTGGACACGTGATGTTTTACAGCTTTCTACAAATGATTTGAAACCTAAA
>JAOUQW010000011.1:4880265-4894623 GCA_028565825.1 Olivaichthys viedmensis
ATACCATTTAAATACTAGAGGAAATTATTCAAAGAACTGTAATTATTGTTAGAGCCCGACTCATTATTGGACTGTAAATCCAACAACGTTCATTGTATAAATAACACCAGTAAATACATGAAAATATTAATAACAATAAAACAGAACCGTACCAGAACAATAACAGTACTGCACAATGTCACAGGGCTTAAAGCAAACTTAACGACTCTCAATACACAACCTACAGTTGAGTGCAAAGGTTTGCATCCCCTTCATGTTTTCTGGATTAAAAAAAGATAAATGTACCTCTATTTTACAGTTTATCTACAAAAAAAAGAATTCCAAGATGTTAAAAATGAAACGTGAGTGCGTCCTGCAACAAGACAACGATCCAAAACACAAAAAATTATTTGAAAAGAGGCAAAAGTCAAGTGTCAAAGTATTGCCATGAACCAGACCTGATTTGAAGAAGGCAGTGTATGACATCTGACTGAGTTATAACAGATATGTCGGGAAGAATGGGCAAGGGAGATGGGCTATGGGTGGATATTACAACTAAGAGGTTGCTGCTCAGAGGATATGAAAGAGGTTGAAGGCAGTTATAAAGGCAAAGAGTGGGCATTCAAGTTGTTTGAGAATATTTATATCACATTCAGAAAGGGGGGTGCAAACTTTTGAACTGATATAAAAAAAAAATCTTTTCACTATTAATATCTTAACATTTGACCATTTTTGTTACTTATGATGATGAAGGAACATCTGTGAGAAACACACTAAATGTCTTGTTGCTATGTTTATATAATCTTTATTTTGTCCTAAGGGTGTGCAAACTTTTGCACTCAACTGTATAAATATAGTTCCTTCTTTCCATCTGTGTATTTGCAGGTGATGCTAATATGGGAGTCTGAAACCAGTCTCATGAGTACAACAGCATAGTGAAGCTGTGTTCTGTGCATCATCAGTACTAATGAAGATATGAGTTATTGTGTGCAGTGGTGGATGAGAGGAGGGTCAGTGTGAAATCATCCAGACTCAAGAACTCTGGGTAATGAAGCCAGCCATGGTGAACGGACCGGGCCCGGAAACGGATCTGCTCGATGTAGCAGAAAGGGGTAAGATTAGGACAGAGGTAGACCTTTTTAAATCTTCATGGGGTCCCTTACGTGGTTCACAGAGATTGGTTGAAAAATGGATCAAGGGAAAATCAAATTCAGACAGTTTTACACGTACCCCAAATGAAGTCAGTCAGCCAAGACGTTTGGGTGTCTAGCGTAATTGAAGTCTATCTCACCCAAAATCTTTTCCATCAATATCTGCCTCAAACCACATGCAATTCTTCGGTAAAGTCGTGCAGACTTGTCGATGTGATTTAGGACACAGTCTGACTTACTGTAGTCTGGAAAAATGAACAAAACTGTAAATGCTGTAGTGTTGTGAGAGCAGCCATCACCCCTAGATACCCCCAGCCCCCACCTCCCAAAGTCTTATGGCGGAATTGTCCTGGAAAACGGGAACTTATGCGGATGATTATATACGCTCTTAGAGAAAAGGTTCCATCTGGCACCCTAAAGGATTTTTCAGTTTGTCCATTTTGGGGAAACCTTAAAGGTTCTATGTGGAACCCTTGAGGATCAGTGGTGTAGTCCAGTCTAAAGTAGTGGGTATACTGTGTGACCAAGTTCATCACTAAAAGTCACTATACACAAAAAACGCTTATGACCTATACACACTGCAAGAGTGTAGGTCCAGTTTGAGCTTAAATTTGTAAATCTAGATTATTATCCTTGCTATTTTACAAAATTGTTCATTTAAAAATGAGATTACGTGTCTTAACGATGGCTTTTGAGGAAAGTATATAAAGATTTAGGCATGTAATTATGGAAAAGATTTTGGGTGAGGTAGACTTCCTTTACTTGTTAGCTACACTCTTTAAAAAGATTTCACCTAGCACCCTTAAGGGTTCTTTGGTTTGTCCCTCTGTGGGGGTGGAAACCCTTAAAGATTCAATGTAGAACCCTACAACAGAGAGTTTCCCTTTCAAAAAGGGATCCAAGTAGACCTAAACTGTGATTGTAAGATATTTAGAGATGAAGTCTTGACCCTCAAAAAGGTCAAAGCATATACAATTTTTCCAAATTTATACTTTTAAGCTATATTTTGGCGTAAAACTTGTCACATATATTCAGTAGCATGGAAATAACAGATTTATAACATTTACTCGTTTTTTGCAAATCATTTTTTTTTAAAAAGTCAGATAGAACCTTATAATTCCAAGGTCTCGAATTTACAGTAAATCAGACTGTGTCCTAAACCACATCGGCTGTGTGACATAACTAAAGAACTGAATGTGGTTTGAGGCAAATATTTACAGCCAGATTTTTCTTTGCTAATACATGTCCTGTTATGTTAAAAGGGCACTGGATGTGTTAAGCAAGGTGATGAATCTTTGTGTGTGTGTGCATGGTGCAGATCTCGTGCAGATTTTGTCTCACGTGGTAAAGGAGGTGAGGGACTCTATGGGCAGGGACATAAATGGGGTTGAACTGCTGCACAGTCTACTGAACACGCCATGGCTCCAGTCTTTACTGAAGGTCAGTCACTCAGTTATAATACATATAATGATTAAAGTACACGTCAGAGAATCAGAGAGCTCTGTTTCTCTGCAGGTGTACGAGTGTTTGCAGCGGTATCTGAGGAGCTCTGCCACACCACATCTCTTCTACGCCTCAGGGCTCTCACTCGAGGTTAAGAATGCTGATGTTTTTAATGACTAGTCGTTCAGCATTACTGCCAAGTGTCCGTTACAGTAAAGCTGTTTAATGAGGAGCCTCAATCCTGCCCAAGAGCTCTCTCCTGACTCATGCTTTTCGGCCTGTTTCAGATTTTGTCAGATCTGAGAGTCCTGCCGTGTCCTTCATACGAGGCCAGAGAACTCTACGGCCTCCTAACAGACCCCCATATGCAGGTAATAACTGGTAATAAGTAGCATCAGTATTGCTATGATAATCAATAAATTAGTGTAGTAGTGTCGGATCTGAAAGTTATTATTGATTGAAAGCAAAGTGCGATGCTAAAGCTTTGTGCGCAGGCTCTGCTCTCGGCTCATGATGTGGTGGGTCTAAAGGACTACAAGCCTGTACTGCCTCCACTGCCTGAAGACCTGCCTGACAATGAGGAGGCCATGAGGATCGTCTGCCTGGTCAAGAACAACCAGCCTTTGGTGAGCAGCATCTGAGGAAAAGATTCTTAATCAACTTTGTGTTTGTTTGCCAGTTCTGTGCAAGACCTTATACTTTTAGATGTAGATAAGGTTTAGAAACATGACAATCTTTAATTGTTGGTGTTATGTTCTAATGGGCCTTGACGCCCAGCCAAGCTGTCTTCCACCTTTACCTTTTTGCCACTCTTCATTTTTCTTGATAAATACCAGGCTATGTCACCTGCATTGGTGGATAACCTGAGTCTTCTATTCTGTAAAGGACTGTGGTGTTGGTAGGGGGATCTGTAGCCACTGGGAGATAATGCGCAAGCTGACCTTCCAAACACTCATCCCAACCCAGAGAGCTCAAAAAGTAGCTCTTCGTGCTAAGAAAGTAGAAGAAGCTACAGGACTTGTTAGCACTCCTGCAGAACTACTTTCTTCGCCAACGCCTGTTTCACAAAGCCCTCGATTCTTCTCCAAGCATAATGGCTGCTGCAAACTGTGTTGTCAGACCCATGCATGCTGGGGCAGGAGCCTTAGTTGTTCTACTGCTTGTGTCTGTAAATCAGAAGTCCTTGGTAGAATATAGCTCTGGATTTCAGTTCAAATGATTGTGTCTGTATTTGGAATTGGTGGAGGTGACTATTATGATATTCTTTCTCTGCTTCTTCATTTTGCCCTTCATTGTGCTTTTATGTTGGGGGATGCAGATGGCTCTGATATGAGGAACCCCGCACTTATTGTCCCTCCACATGATGCCACTCTTTCTCCATGGACCGACATCTCGCAGTCTTACCTCACTTCCTGTTGCCACCCCATAAGCGCTCCTCCTCTTCCACCCAAAGTTCTCCGCTATGTCCGCACCGCACCTCCCAGCCCCACTCTTCGCTATCAGCTGGTGCAGGCCCCGTTGAACTCCCAATCCCGAATGGATCTGTCCAAGCAGGAGAGCCTGGACATGCAGCTACTGGGCCAGAAAATGGCAGCCACTACCGAGTGTATGTCCGAGAGCATGCAGGAAAATGCAAAGGTGCTTGTCATGTTGGCGCAGGCACTGGAAAAGCTCGCCAATGCAGCATTAGCACCTAAAACAGCTTCCGAAGAATCTACGGATGGTAAAACTCACGGCGACAAAGCATCTACTCGGTCTGGAAATGCAGATTCATGTGCTAACGCTTCCACCAGTGTGCGGTATTCTGATGCCAGAATCATCTCCACTAATCCTCCTAGCAACTCAATTTGCCATCTCCATCGCCTTTCCTATTCCTCCTCCTCCTCTTCCTCTTACTTTTCATCTTCTTCCAGCTCTGTCAGTATTTTACCAGATCAGTTAATGGCATCTCAAGGCAGACTTCTCGAGTCTCAGCCTTTCTCCAGCTCTGCCTCGCCAAAAAGTGAGGTCAAGCCAAAGATGCCACCCATAGGGAGACAGGATGATGAACATTGCAGTATGCCCAATGGCCTGCAGTTCTCCAGGTCCTCCCGAAACCACAGGGACCTCAGTGGTGGAATCGGCTGTTTCTCAAACAGAAAGAAAAAGACAAAATGAGGTGTTTTCTCTTTCTTATTGCCCGCTTCCATGATTCCATATTCACACTATCACTTGGTCGTGTTACTATCTTAACATGAAATTCATTATCTGTCTTTTTTCTTCGTTCCTTATATCTCATGGAATGTCGTTTCATCCATTTGTTGTCATCATGGTCATTCACTCTATTTTGGATGCTACTTTTCATCTTTCCTTTGGCCTGAAACTTGATTTATTTGTCACGCAACCAACTTTTATGGTGTGTCTGTTGATTTTGGGGTATGAAGCTTTTTGTATGTATTTGTTTATTGTCAGGGAGCAACTATAAGGAGAGATGAAATGACAGGAGAGATCTATGTGGCTCGAGTAATTCATGGAGGACTGGCTGACCGCAGCGGTGAGATTGTGCCTCCTTTTGTCTTAAAAATGCATGTATATTCATGAGATTACACAGTTAATACATTAGCAGGCATTTCTTATTTTACTTTTGGGTCCTCTTGCCATATCCAGGCCTTTTGCATGCAGGAGACAAACTAGTCGAGGTGAACAGACATCCTGTGTTTGGACTGGAACCAGAGCAGATAATACAAATACTGGTCAGCATATTCATGACATTCTCGCCTTTCTGTCTAATTTGGAAAAAAAAAGCTGGTTTGTTTTATGCGACTTTTACGAGTTACATCTTCTCCCAGCAGGCTCACTCGCATGGAACCGTTATCTTTAAAGTAGTTCCCATAACTGACAGACCCGTCAACAACAAGACCATGGTCAGTCTAAATCTCAGTCTAACCCGTGTGTGTATGTGTGTGTATGTTTGTGTCTCCCTCCCTGGGTTCCAATACTATTTTTAATAGTATTTTCCATAAAAAATGATTAGCTAAAGATAATGTAATTTATATCGTGCTAAACACACCAGACAAACTAAGTCAACGGTACACACTAATCTTACCAAACTTCACATGTTCTACCAAATATTAAGAACATTAGTCAAGAGGTTAAGTAAAAAAAAGAAAAGAAATAGCTAAACATTATTAAGCAGTAGTTTAAATTGTAAACTCACCTAGCCACCAGCTATAACACCGCCTTAACTCGAGCATAATGTTCCTCCTAAAAAGAAAACACACACGTTGTCAGAGCGTTCACCTGTCAAAAGTGGATCCTTGCGCTCTTGTTTTGAGGTGTCAGTGATTCTTACACCCAGATGCTGCACAGTGTGCCGACATTTATTGGGAAAAAATCTTTGACGCTCTAAATTCTATTCAAGTCAGTGAGCTCAACCTGGAGAGTTGCCTTTTTCAAACCCTTACAGATAAATGACATTTCACTCATGAATAACAACATGTTGTTTTTAGACACTTCACATGTGATCACGTGTGTTTACTTGAGATCACATGTGCAGTTTCAGGGCATGACATGTTGAAATACACCTGGTCACTTGTCATCACATGCGAAAAACCTATGTTCACATGTGAAATGTATGTGATTTTCCCATAGGGGAGATGGCATTACCATTGTCGTGTCTGGCTTAGCCCAATAAGGCATGCTTGCTAGTTAGCAAACCAATGTGAGTGTCATCCTCATAGATACAGTATAAAAAAAAATAGATGCCTCATTAGGCTAATCCAGACACGCCAATGGTGCCGGGCAACGTCAATCTTTCCAGGCAGCTTTCCAGGTTGAGCTCATTGACTTGAATTGAATTTAGTACGTCAACTAAGATTTTCCCAAAAATGGTGGCACACTGTGCAGAATTTGGATGGTAGAATCACTGACACCTCAAAACAAGAGTACAAGGAATTAC
Organism: Olivaichthys viedmensis; assembly: GCA_028565825.1. Classification (NCBI taxonomy): domain Eukaryota; kingdom Metazoa; phylum Chordata; class Actinopteri; order Siluriformes; family Diplomystidae; genus Olivaichthys; species Olivaichthys viedmensis. Next base: position 4,886,776 of record JAOUQW010000011.1, read on the forward strand.
TTTTTTCAGGTGAAGCTCTAAAACGTGTGTGTTTTCTATTTATACTAGAGTTCTTTAACCACAGTACTTAGCTAATGTTCTTAATATTTCAACATACGTCCAACTTTCCAGCAGTTAGGCTCAATAAAAATTAAATAAAAAATCAACAGTGCTTGTATATTGACATTTACATTAAAAAAAATGTAGGACACCTGTAACAAAGCACATTTTGTAGAAATCAGTTGAGGTCTTTGTGATAAGATGATGAGTCTGGTCTCGCCCTTAGCTGTTCGTGCGAGCCATGGTGGAATACAACCCCCAGCAGGACCCTTTCATCCCATGTGTGGACGCTGGCATGGCCTTCAGGAAGGGGAATCTGCTGGAGATAGTGGACCAGACAGACGCCCTCTGGTGGCAAGCAAAGAAACTGCCGTGCAGCTCTGCCTGTGCTGGCCTTGTACCCTCCGCCTGCCTGCTCAAGAGGTCAGGGGTTAAATGGATTGTTAGAAAACTCCTAATGTGAAGCATTTCAGTGGTAATCAATATGAATGCAAAAGTGTTAAAGATTTTCCACATCCTCAATTTTTCTGTTCTGTGTGTCAAGGAAGCAGAGACAATTTGGGTGGTCGCAGCCTCACACCTGCAACAAAACCTGTGAGTACTGAGAATAGGTTTATATTTAGGGTTACCTGTAAGTATACATAACTCCAAAATTAATGGCACCCTTCATGAAAATTAGCAAAAATGAATAGCACATGCAATGAGTGACATTTTGACCTTAAATATGAGTCATATTACAATATTTTTTCAAACATAAGGTTTTACAATTATTGCCCGCACCCATGATTAATATTTTTTGAAGCCACCTGTAGAGAGAACCGAATCGAATCTCACCGAACATCACTAAGATCATGCGTCCAATTACTTTTCAACTGGTCCAGACTTTTAAAACTTTTTTTATTATGGCCCTGATTGTCCTTCACGGTATTTTAATTTGTATTTATATCCATTACCTGACTTGTGCAACTATAAAGTTTATAGAGCATGAAAGCAAATAAACAATTTTTGTTTAAGGATGACAACCTGGTTGCATTTATTTTTTTTAGTTTACTGTATAAATATTACATTTATTGAGTTAATTTACATATATTGCAGTTATACAAAAGTAAATAATAAGAGTGTGTGCTCTCAAAATAGAGTCTGTGTGCAAAATTCTATATAACCTGTAAATTACTGATATAATCAGAATCAGAATCAGAATTAGGTTTATTGCCAAGTAGGTTCTCACATACAAGGAATTTGCTTTGGTATGTGCGTGAAACGTTATAATCTTATTGAAAACATTCTCTTTTGCTCTTTTGTGTTAATCTGAAGTGAGCACCGTGGATGAAGGTGAGCAGCACTCATTAGTGTTACTGTACAAATAAGTGGCCTTTTATATTCTTTTCTATTGACTCTGCTGTTTTATCTCCCCCTTTCCTCAGAGGATGACATGATGGCTATAGATGTGTCTGTTTTAGAAACAGGTATGTATTTTCTTTACATAAGATATCATACATTGTTGTTATTATTATTATCATTATTTTAGTATTCTACGAATAAAGTTTATTATTTTCATAGATGAGGATGCTTTTGAATCTGGTAGGTAAGTCCTTCCTTTTTAGAGTAGTTTGACAAACCAATATGACTGACTTGTACAGGACTTGTAGAATGATTTAAAGTTTTTATAATATTTTTACCCCCCTATTATTTTGCCTTGTGACTGAGAAGAGGAACTGAGGGAGGGTGAGTTATTATTAGTGACTAGTTCAATCATCACTCGCTGCTCGTATTCGTCTTGAGACACATTTGATATTTTTTTACTATTCATTGGTTATTGGTTTTGTTTCTGGTTGCAGAGGAGAGCGAGTTCAGTACTAGCATTGATGGCATCTATCTTGGTAAGCATCAACCATTATCCTCTATAAAAACCTTTTAATAAACATATTGTTACTGTGGCAGGAAAGCTGCATACTCTTATCCATCTTATTATTAGATGACAAAAACTGTATGGCAGAGTTTTCCTTTTTTTCTGTGGCCTAATTTTGCATTTAGATTTTTTAACTCTGATCAACTTTCGATTAATATTTAAAAATGTGAAAATAATCATTTAAAATCTAAAAATCATAATACAAAAAAATGATAAACAATATACAAAATACATAAAATATCTTTGTCTTTAAAGGTATTTGAATCATATATATTATATATATATATATATATTAAATATAAATATAACATAACATATTAATTATATATTATATTTAAAAGAAACTAAATTATATCATTGTAATTATAGAAATTATATGAACAATATTATATAAAAATCTAAATGTTTTTTTTTATATAAATATTGTTTCATTAGCAGATTTTTCTGGCAGCAGTGATACTTGACAAATATTGGCAACAAAATATTTAATTATAATTAATAATGAATTAAAAATACATTGTGTGTAAAAGCAGGCTGAGTTGTGCATTTGTCGTTGGTATTGCAGCTCTTTGATCACGTGTTTTAGTACCATAGTGTATAGTCTATGTCTGTGTGCTGGGACCTGTAGCTCTACTGAGTGTGTGTTTGTCATTGACTCAGCTGGGTTCCGGCGGAGTCTGCGTGTGTGTCGTCGCCATAGGTCTCAGGGTGGAGGTTCGGGCTTGATCTGCTCCCCCAACTACTCCAGCCTCCTCGCCAGCCCCTATGAGGAGGTGGTGCGGTACCAGCGCCACCCAAAGGACACACACCGCCTCATCGCCCTGCTGGGTGAGTCTGGGTGTGCATGGGGATGTGTGTCTTCCTGTCCGTGCCTGTATGTGCGTATTTGTGTGAGTATATATATTTACATATAGGACATTTAGTGTGTTAGGTTTCACAGATGTTCCTTCAAGTAATAAAATATGGTGTAATAAATATGGTGTATTTGCTTACATTTCCCAGCATAGTGATTTTGAGAGTGATGTGTAGTGTTTATGATTTGTCTCAGGTCCATCTGGAGTTGGTGTGAACGAGTTACGCAGGAAACTGATCGAGATCAACCCAAAGACCTTTCAGGGAGCCACACCACGTGAGTACAGATTCCCTCTCACACTCACTCTCATAGAAAACACCAATCTCTCACTGGGTTCTGGGTTGCCCCATGTGATGTTACTCTGTGGTATTGCCGTTTATAGACACCACGAGGCCCCGTAAGATCCATGAGGAACCCGGTCGGGAGTATCACTTCATCAGCAGGGATCAGTTTGAGAACATGGTGTACAACAACAGGTAATTTCAAACACTTTACACTGCAGGAGTTTTGTGCGATGTAGTCAAAGCACATTCGACCTGAAATGAAACAATGACTTAAGTTAAGGCTATTTACAGTGTAGTGCAAAAGTTTGCACACCCTTACCGCAAAATAAAGAAGACAAAGAAATGTAATTTCTAGCAACAAGGCATTTAGCATGTTTCACAGATGTTCCTTCACGATCACAGGTAACATTTGGAACAAACTACAAAAAAATTAAATGATAGCAAAAGTTTGCGTCTCCCTTTCTGAATGTGGTATAAAAATTCTCTAATGACATTACATTTGCCTTTATAACTGCTTCCAACTCTGACTTGACCCTGTCGCTCGCCATCCAATCGACAATCAAGCTACACCTCGGACAATTTCAATTTGCATTTTATTCTGACAGCTTGGGTTCTTGCTGTCAGACAAAATAACCCCAGATGTCACTTTTAAACCTTTTGATAACTAGGTCATAACTTATTTTTAAGAACAGACATTATCCGTCAGATGTGAAGGCTGATAAGGGACACACTTATGATAACATAAGTTATCAGAGGTGCCTTTAACAGACAAAAAAAAAAAAGATATTTCTCTGAAAATACGAATTCAGAGTAACATCATTGAGTAATTACATAATCAATTAGACATATAAAGCAGAAGAACATCAATTTGTCTCTGCTGCACTAGGCAGTAGTTGTTACTGCATGATTGAAGACGTGTATAAGTCACAGGTTCCTCGTTTTCCTCTCCAAGTTCATCACTTAGACCACAGATCTCACATATCCAAGCTGCAGTCGAGTGATTCATGTACATTAACACAGTTGTCTTGCTGTTACTGTAGGAAATATCCTCAGCGCCGTTGTAGCGTGTGTTTGTTTCCTCAGGTTTGTGGAGTACGGGGAGTTCAGGGGTCACCGCTACGGCACCAGTGTGGACGCAGTGAAAGAAGTTCTGGCTGCTGGGAAGATCTGCATCATTGACATTGACCCATATGTGAGCCTTTTTAAACACTGATATTATAGGGTCTTATTGGCCTCTTCCATGCAAATTTTCAACTGTTTCGGACTTTTAAAACCTTAAAAAAAAAAAGATGGCTTTGATTGTGCTTAATTGTATTTTTAACCGTTTATGTATTTTTTTTATATCCATTACCTGACTTGTGCAGGTCAGAAAACCATCTTTCTGTTTCATGCTAAAAAAAGGATTTTACATGTGTGCAACCTCATATTTATACTTCAGGCAAACAAAACATGGTCAAAGTCATTTTAAATATTATTATTTTTGTTATTGTTTTATGTTATTATTTTTGATTATTAATTATTATTATAAATAATAATTAAAATACTATTTATGAAAATATTATTATTTTAATTTAGTTATTCATATTATTTTAAATATTCTTTATTTTAAGTGTTCTTCATTTTAAATAATATTGTAACAAATATGTTTTAAGAGAAAATACTATTATTTAAAAATTGTAAAAAATTAAATTATTAATAATAAAAAAGAAAATAAGTAGATTTCTCAGTAGTTTCTAATTAGTTTCAATTGTTGGTGTGGAAAATTTGAATAATTGTGCGTAATGTTTATTCTATTCAATAATTTTTTTGCCCGTTCTCTTGATGGGTGCCAATAATTCTGGAGTTGACAGTAGGGGTTATAGCAACTGGAACAGAACAATGATAAGGACTAACCGGAGTGTTTTAGGACCTGATTGGGAAGCAGGATCCTCCTTTTAGTGTTAATGGTTTTGCTCTACCTGTTGTTTTCTCCCCCAGGCCATTGAGTCAGTGCGGACCCATGAGCTGAGAGCGTACCTCATCTTTATAAAACCTCCTCCTTTAGACCAAATAAAACGAACGCGGATCAACGCCCAGCTTATGACTAATTACTGCACCAGTCGACCCTTTAAGGTGAGTCTGTCCATCACAGTCGTGGTAGGAGTGTTATTCTGCATGGCCTTTGGCCTGGAGACTACCTGACCAAAATAATAACATTATTAAAAGTGTCTAAAAATCCAAAGATAGACAACAAAGTGCCTTTTTCTGTCATTTGTATGGCGTGTTAGTTTTTCGGTAGCCTATATCCTTTCTTGAATGCTCTATACATCATCAAAACATTCCCTTTCTATTTCTCTCTCTCAGGATGAGGACTTCCACGAGATCGATGAGGCAGGCCGCAGGATGGAGCAGCGTTACGCTCAGTTCTTCGATCATGTGATCGTGAACGATGGCCTGCAGGCCTCCTGTGTGCAGCTGCTGACGGCGGTGAGGAGAGCTCAGGAAGAGCCGCAGTGGGTTCCTGCCTCCTGGAGCAGACCGACTGATCACTTCTGAGAATGCGCACATGAATTAGTTTGATTTCGCTAGAACACTGCTCAGTTTAGGGTTCTCCCTGCTCTAAGACAACTGATTTATATCATCAAAAAGCACCAGAAGCTTCATGAGAGTAATCAGAGCAGTGTTAGTGCAGTGAAATACACGGTGTCCTGATGTGCTGAGGCTGTCTAGGCCTGGAGGTAAATGACACAACCCACAACTAAGATCGGGGTTTGAACAAAAACTGTACAGTGTTGATTGCTTTCATAAAATTCTCTTTAATTCTGTGTGATTATTTGATTTCCCCCCCCCCATCAGGATATGAAGGCAGCCTATTTCATATTTTGTTGAAATATAATTCACTAAAGTATAGTCCTACAAAACCTAAGCATATAGCTAAATCTTTTTATTTGTCTGAAACCGTTACATACATGGCCTTCGCATTAAAAATACATTTCAGGATAAATTAACGAACAATGTCGTTCTGCCTCAGATTACGCACTATGCACTATATTCTTACACTGTGCAGTATGTATTTGACTGTCTAGTAGCTGGATTTTTGTATGTCTAAGACTGAACACTAACATTTTTTCACATAGACTGTATATAAGTGGGCATACAGTTGAGTGCAAAAGTTTGCGTCCCCCATGTTTTCTGGGTAAAAATAAGAAAACGTCGAATTCCAAGATGCTGAAAATGAAATGTGGGTGTATCTTGCAACAAAATAGTTTGAGAAGACGTTTTGCCAAGCTTTTCTTTGATAGTGCACTACATATAATATAAATACACATAAATAATGTAACATAATATTATTATAATTACTATATAACATAAATAAATAAATGAATGAATGAATGAATGAATGAATGAATGAAAACAGGGCCATGCCTTAAGGCTATTGAGACAAGCTTTCTTATTTCATTTTATTTAAAAAAAATAATAATTCTTTAAAAAATTGTGATGATTTAAGGTCTAAAGATTGGGGGTGTATTCAAGTATTTACGTTTATGCATCACATATATAGCCACATTTATTAGATTACGAGGCATAAAGTGGAGATCACGCTCTTCTTCAGTTTCGCATATTTAATGTTGAAAATAAATCTTTCAATTGTTCCTTTATTAAAAACGATCCCAGAAACGTTTACCAAATGGTACAGGAGAAGAAAACGTGTTCGGGGGGCCCATGCGCTTATATTCCAGACTTTACGTTCATCTCGCGCGCAAAAACATTAGGAGCCACGTGACGTGGAAGTAAACGTTCCATCTCCAACGGCAACGGACAACACTAACGGCTGCGTCCCAAATGAATTCCTACAGGATCAGAAGGGCACTACATCGCGTCTGGATTAATGGGGTTCTACGGCCTATCTAGTGCACTCCATGTACGATAGGGCGCCATTTGGGATTCAGCGCGGTAAAGGCTAACAAAGCACAATCTGTGCATTTTTATTTTTATTTTTTCACCGCTGGGATTTCTAGCAAATTCACGCCAGCTTTAAACTTTTGTGTTTATGAGGTGAATTGATAAACGTTGTTATTTTTTTAACCTAGAAACTACCATGGACACGGACACGGACACGGACACGGTGAGACTGGTCGCTTAGCAAAGTTAGCTTGCCAGCTAAGCTTCATGTAAACATGCTAGTTAGCGACACGACCTTGATTTATATGAGTAACAGAAAAAAAGTGTTTGACAGATTTGGTGATTATAAATGCTGTGCTTGCGTAGGTTCCCGGCGTAAGGCGAAGAGATCTCCCGCCAATTTCACGCGTGCAGAAAGTAAGTTTTTGCATGCAGAGGCTGTTCCTAACGGCGGGCTGCTTCTGGAGACCGCGGTGTTGCCAGATTAAGCGCTTTTACGCTCAGTGGTGCTGCCTTTTCCTGGGCTGTATAAGGTGTTTTGGGTAGATAGACAAAATTTGGGCTGGTTTTTACAAGATTGGGAATATTCGGTTGGTAGACTGCATTAGGTAAGCACGCACCTATAATTGAACAGCACTTGTTAATGGGTCCGAGTCGAGTCCAGAATTTCAAAGCATTTTTGAGTCTCAAATGATTAGATTGATGAAGCGTGTAACTAAAATTTAATAACACAGACTTGTTCATGAGTCAGTTTTTATGAGTCTGAGTCAAGTCACGAGTCTAAAGCCGTCGAGTCTGAGTCGGGTCCAGAGTCCCAAGCCGTAGGGTCTGAGTCGAGTCCAGAGTCCCAAGCCGTAGGGTCTGAGTCGAGTCCAGAGTCC
>JAOUQW010000011.1:4960549-4981393 GCA_028565825.1 Olivaichthys viedmensis
TGCCTGATCGTGCTTTGGATACGACTGATCCAGTTTCAGCAAAGTGTTTTAGAGTGCCATACAGTGGCAATGAAAAAAATCCCAGATTTTCAATGTGCGCTCAGACTTTTGGACCCCACTGTAAATCACATTTTCATGATATCAAGGCTGAGAACGCCATATAATAACACATAAACTTAAACGGTACTGTAAATGGTACTGTTCCCACATTGTTTGCAGATAAATTACGGTGTCATGGCATCGTCATAGGTTTTCATAAAAATATTACAAATAGTAAAATTAAACTCACTTAAGAGCCAGAGAAAATATACACAACTCTGATATGACAGCGTCATGGGTTTGCCATGGATATTCATAAAACATCTCATAAACAGAAATATGAAAGCCATTTTACTTAACAGCCAGAGAAATCTATAACATACATAACTCTGTTGTTACAGTGTAATGAGTGTCACTGGGAAATCTGTCGCTATGTAACAGTGTTATACGGCAGGTTTTCATGTCCATGTTTCCACCAAGTGCCGAGCATTGTTTAAAAGTGCTCACATTTGTTAAATTTTCCAATTAACCTCACTAGCTATGTCAAGCTATGTCACATTATAACCATTATGTGACTCTGACATGCCAGAATTATCTGAGCTACAAAGTCAGTTGTCATCATGTTCTCACGCAAGTCAACCCGGAAAGTGTCATTACACAACCTTATGTCAACGTCGCTTGACTCAGGTGGTATGTCAACTTGACATCGAAACCGACAAAACCAACCTTTATGACAGCTGACGCGTGTTGAAATAAGACTTTATAAATGCTTATGTAGGTTAATGTCAGTTGTCATCATGGGCTTATGTAAAGTGTTACTGCAGATTTTAGATGGAGCAACTGGGTGTTGTTATTAAAAATACAGTACTTTGGAAATGTTTAGGCACCCTAAATATTTCACATAAATTTGGTCTTAGATGTTTACTTTATATCTTCTGCATTAGTGTGTCGTTAGATTAGCAAATTTTGCATCTCCAAACATTCATCTTTCAAAAAATGTAATGTTACAGAGAAATGTTTGTAAGTCATTAAAGAAAGTAAGATATTCAGTAATAGAGCACTTTTTTAGATAAAAACATAATCGAGGCTGTTCTGGGAATTTACCTGCAGAGACAGAAGCAAGTGAGAACCAAAGTTCTGCAGAAGAACCGTGGCAAGTTCTCCAAGGTTCTTGGAACAACCTACCAGCCGATTTCCTTATAAAACTGCACGACAGTGTGCCTAAGAGAATTGATGCAGTTTTAAAGCCAAAGGCTGCTGATTTGGTTTTAGTTTTTTACTGTTCACTTCTCTTTATAGGATTTTTTATATTCAGAAACTTTTCATTTCATTATTTTTAAAAGCATTTTCACATTACAGAATTACTTTACCAGTGCCTAAGACTTTTGTACAGTACTGTATATTCTATCAATAATATTCTTGTTATCCACACAACCAAATTTAGAAACATGTCGGCTGTCTGCAGTAGCCTTGCCAAAAGGTCAGAGAGAGAAAGAAAGGGGGGGGGGGGGAGGGAGCAGAAGAGACATGTTTATTCAAACAGAAATCAACAGTTTAGGAAGAAAAAGAAGGATGTTCCACCACAGACGGCCCAGGCACACTCAAACATATTTGCATTAGTGTGAGTCTGAACTGGCAGCATCGGGTTGATTGGAAACACACTTTGGCTGTGAGCAACTCATGAACTCGTAGAACTTCTCCGCTCTTTATATCCGCATTCACGACAGATCTAAAACATGTAATATTTGAGCAAAAGGAATAATGATGCAGTGTGTCATGATGTGTTAGGATGCGTCGTGAGTGTGTGTTTGGCCGTGTGGAATTAGCCTGGCTGAGGTTCTCCCTGCATCGCTTTGAAGATTAATTAAGGCGCAATGATGCTCCCCAGTACTCTGTGATCCAAATATATATATATATATATATATTGACACTTCTGCTTTAATGAGCTGAATCATTTGGCTCATGGATTCAAAAATAATTATCACTTACAACGAAATTTCCTGGTGTCGTGAGAGAGATGGGGGTGAAGAGCCTTACTGACAGATTTGCCTTAATGTCATGATAAATAATTCATTCGCTGCCTTGATGGATTTAGTAGGAATTAGCCTCATGTTGTAGAGTTGCGCACCTTTATTAACGCAAGATAAGTGATAAAACATGAACACCTGGTTCATAATGTAGGCCCACAAGTCATGCTCCAAAACCAGCATATAGTGGATACAAAACCAACAAACCAACAACAAACCAAATAAAACTGTTTAGGCCAACATGACTATTGCTATTGTCCTTCCTGTCCTCTATGTTCTTATCTCGCCCCGAGAGATGTCCATCCGGCTTCCTCGTAAAAACCAGAAGCGAGTTATCACAAGGGCCATGATATAATGCTATTATACAGCAGTGTCCCGAGTAATTGAATTCATATTTGAAGTCTGCTATCCAAGCATCTACGTACCCAAAGACTAGAATCCATGTCAAGTTCGTGTTCCTATTAGAACGACTTGAACCCCTTAAATTCTTGGCTTATCATTTAGTCATTCATATTAAAGCATATTATGAATTCACCTCGGAATTACTCAGTAAACGACAATGAAACTAATAGGAAAATGTACGTACACTGCTTTACCTTAGCTAGTTCATTTTAACCACAGAACGACTTCTGACAATCTAAAAAACACAAATGACTGTTATATCTGTTGAGCAAAACACTAAATAAATGTTAGCTATCTACAAAACAAGCAATTCACTTACATTTGTAAACGTAACTGAATTATGAGTTTGCCTACACCGACAAGGACACATGCCATGCTGCCGATATAAGCCACCTCAGAGGGCAGCTGCCTTCCAGTTGGGACAAGTCCTTATTTCAGAGGCGTTCAAATGCTGCCCAAAAATGCTGCCTACCTAGAAAGTTGGCTTCTGATTGGAACGCAGTCTATATTGCGCTTTCAGATGTCTTTTTGTGTTGCCATCAGATCACCAACTACACCAAAATTTAGCTTAAGGGAAAGTTTGTCTCTTTCCATGACGAAAATTTGAATAAATAATTCGAAAATAATTCCCAGCTACAGCTAATGTGTGTTTATTGCGCAACTAAAGCATGACTATGTTGACTAGAGAGATAAATATGACTAATTAATTTATTTATGTAATAACAGGTCAGAAAAAAGGATACTAAACTGAGAGTTTAAGGTAGAAACACCTTTTGTACATTTGTACCTTTACTGAGAGGAACATAATTGTAGAGGGACATCATTAAGGTACAAACTTAAAGATTAAGAACCACTGTTTTACCTCTGAGTGTACATTTATGTTTACATTTTTGTACTTTGGGAGAAAAATGTAACTATACAGTACCTGTTTTTCTGACAACTGTTTTTTTTTTTTTGTACTAGTCTATTTTATTCTGGCTCAGCTTGTGTTTCCCACATGGCTCACTTGTTAGTGAAGTCGATTAGCTCTGGCGTACAGTGTCACGGCTGGCAATGTTATTTTGAGCTATGATAGCTATGACTGGCTTTTCTTCTCTTCAGCCACCCCTCCATTCTGCAGCAGCTGCTGGTGAGAGACAGATTTATTATCACATCGCCTTCTTAAGCTGCGTAGGCTCGGGCTTCAATTTCATGAGCTCTAACTCACACACCATTTCCAAAGTCATGTTTTTCTACTCGAAACAGTGTGTGTGCCAAAATAGTACCCAAGAAAGGTTGGTCCTGTCCAAAACCAAAGCATCTATCAAATATATATTTTTTAAAAACCCAATGCCATACTTCATCTGAAATTCGATACTATTCACAGTAGTTCCAGTGGCACTAGGTCAAATTTGAGAAGATGGCAGATGGGGGTACATTCTGTTGTAAATAAAGCTGATGTAACTGGATTTTGCTTCTGTGTGACATTTTATAAGCAATGCAAAAATGCTGCAAGGTAATTAGATCTGTGTGGTAATAAATAACAACTAATAAATATTCGGCTGAGCTGAATTTTAATAGCTCACATAATATTTTACTGTACATATGGGCGATTAGTTGATACCCAAAAACTTTCACACTCACACTAAGTAAGCCACATAAATAATAAGTTCTACGATTAAGAATAAATGTAGAATATGTTTTGTACTCAGTGATTGTAAAAAATGTTCAAAATGGTGGGTTTCAACGATTAAGGGGTTGGGGGTATAGGTACATTTAAATATCCTGGGGAAAAAAAAAGAAATAAGCTTTATAAAATGTTTTTGAAAAAACTGCTTTCGTACAAAAAATAATTAAACTGCTCAGGGAATTCCCAAAAACCCTTCCCATGGAGAAAACGTAGCTAAAATGAATCTTTCCCATTCTTATTACAAAGAAAATCAAAAACAAAATCCACATTAATGAGTTGGTTAGCTAGTCTAGTAATGTAAAAGCCTAAATAATATGAAATAGTATAATTAAATATTAAATATTAAAGATGATCTTCAAAGTTATAAACTCAAATGTACTGTTTTATTAACACTGAACAATCTTTCACTGCTTATTGCTGGTGTTCGCTTAGGTTTTTTTTACGGGGTTTATGATAATAGACATCATTATGTTATATTTTGCTCAGCCCAAGGACGGAGGGGGGCAAGATGGTAGTTTTACAGAAGGGATTATTTTTTATTATTTTTATGTTTTTTGAACTGAATTACAAGTTTGCCTACACTGTCACGGCCACATTCAATGCTGCCTTAAAATGTGGCCAAAATAAGCCACCTCAGAGGGCAGCTGTTTCAGAAGCGTTCAAATGCTGCCCAAAAATGCTGCCTACTGAGAAAGCTGGCTTCTAATTGGAACACAGTCTGTATTGCGGGTTTCAGTTGTCTTTTTGTGTTGCCATCAGATCACCAACTACATCAAAATTTAGCTTAAGGGAAAGTTTGTCTCTTTCCATGCCGAAAAGATGGAAAAATAATCATTCTAATATTAGAATAAATCATTCAAAAATAATTCCCAGCAGATGTGTGTTTATTGCTGACTTTTTAAAGAGGGTAGTTAAAGATAGTAGTTTTACAGAAGGGATTATTTTTATTATTATTATTTTTTTTAATTGGGGGACGTCAAATCGAACCCTGGTTGTACTCTGAGCTAAGCCTGTGCTGTGCTGATGAGAGTTGGATTCTTCCAGTGTGTAATATCTCTCCAGAGTGTGACTGAAGGTCTATAATGAGCTCAGTGACTGTGCCCTTTCCAGTGCCTTCACAGCCATAATCTCTGAGCACATAATCTCCAGAGTTCCTTCATCCACCCAAATGATTCCCTTTTATTTCTGTTCAGCACTATCGTACTGATACTCATTAGGCTTTGCTTTTGTGAGGAGAATAAACCTCGTCTCAGATTCACATCCAGGGTTAGATGAGAGGAAGACTCTTGCATGCAAAGGCCCAAAATCTGTGTGATATGATGTGCTGTCATAAAATAAAAGCATGCACGATGATGATAATTTTAGGCTTTTAGCCCCCTGTTTCCAGAATTTGCCATGGTGGTTTATAGACCATGATTGCCATAGTTCCCAGACACAGAATTCCTCATGTTTCTGAAATGAAACAGCTAATCAGACTCATTTTCATAGCATGACTGATATGTCTTGAAAAGTCATTACATAAAAAAAGCATTTTAAAAGAAACCCTCATGTCATTTGGGACATCTGACAATTACATAAGAACGTAATTTATTCCTATGCAAAGCAGATAAGCATGGTGGTTTATAAACGCTACTATGCACTGAACTGCAACTGAGCCAAAAAAGGCTGCTTTCTATTGGACACATGTGCTGAAAACTGTATAAGATGCAGTAAGATGCTAATCAGGACCACACGCTGATGGACTTTTTAAATATTTATATTTATATTTATTTATTTGAGTCAAATATTTAAAAGTGCTCTACATAGAAAAGATTACACAAAGCATTCACGATAAAGCATTACATTATTCATTAGTTCACTAAAAATCTATGAAAATTACTACAAATCATGACGAGAAAAGGCCAGTTTTAAAAGCAATCTGGTTTTTAAAAAAAACACCTATAGAGTTTGCGTTCACTGGATCACTACACTCGAAAAAAGGTTAAATCTTGCACCCATAATTATTCTTCGGTTTGTTCCGCTTAAAGGTCCAATGTTGAACCTTACAAATACAACCACTTTAGGAAGCTAAGAACCTATAACTATCCACAGAACCTTTGAGGAACCCTTTTTACTAAGAGTGCAGGGACGATATTAGAAAAACATCTCCTATCTGCTGAGTTGCACGTGATCTTTTGGATTAATAGTAGGCCTGCCTCATATGTGTACTTAAATATGGTTCCCATCAAGCACTGCTAAATGAACTGATGGAAACCACCTCGTGCTACATCGGTACAAGACGTCTGGGCTCAGAATTACACCGCCCTCTCCTGGACAAAAAGACTGCGGTTGCTTTTACATGTAAAAAGCTTTCTTATTACCTTGAGTACTGTCTTCCTTTTCTTTGCCAGGCCTGTTGTCTTGCAGTGTTTTCTCGTTTGCAGATTACACCTGGCCCTTCCCCTCGACGTTGTGTCCTGTCTGGATCTACCTGGACGTGCTGTTCTCCACGGCCTCCATCATGCACCTATGTGCCATCTCTCTGGACCGCTACGTCGCCATCCGAAACCCCATTCAGCACAGCCGCACCAACTCTCGCGCCCGAGCTCGGGTCAAAATCACAGCAGTGTGGACCATCTCTGTGGGTAAGAACGGTATTTTACAGCCTATACCATATAAAGAGGAAGATAAGGGCAAAACAAAAGACATTACAACACAAGTCCAGTTGTCTTGGTGTACTACTATCAGGCATTTCAAATGAGCTGCAGGAGTTTCCTTTTATATCTCATCCAAGAAGCTATATCTAAAGACGTTTTATGGAATAGTGGGGAATTCTCTGCTATTTATAGCTCTGTGTGTGATTCACACCTATGATATCTTGAAACTCAGCAAGGTCACATGACAATCATTGAAGTCTGGAGGTGTGAAACTGCCAGGGTAAAGATGTCAAGATATATCATGTATATCCAGTCAACATTGTACCACAAGTCCAGTCGCTTTGACTCACTACACACAACCTGCAGGCCATTCGTCCAAAATCTTCCAGGCCTCCAAAATCCATCCTGTCTGATTTTTCTCTTTTTTGTGGTCATGTGATGTCATGTCACCAGCACTATGGCGGTGGTGTGCACATCCTGCACTGTAAACAATTGCTCTAAATTTGACATCTAAATTTTACAATAATGTCTCGTATTACGAATTTACAATAAATTAAAGTGATATTGTGATGCATTCTGGGGATATTTTAGTCGTTATCAGCATGTACTGAAGACTTTTTCAACAGTTCAATCGTAGAAGCCCTTTAGGAAGCTTTAGGAAGATTCCTTAACTATCCAAAGAACCCTTAAGGAGCCCTTTTCTCTTTCCTAAGAGTGTACTACTAGGCGCTTTTCCAAATCATTGAGATTCTTGTTGTTTTTGTTGGTTATTCTAACTAAAGCTTGTACATGAAACTCTACATTTCTGTATCCCCCTTCAGCCTGATCTCTCTCTTTCTCCAGGAATCTCAATGCCTGTCCCAGTTCTTGGCCTCCATGACCGCTCCAAAGTCTTCAAAGACGGCAGCTGCCAGCTGACAGACGACAGCTTCGTCCTGATCGGCTCCTTCGTGGCGTTCTTCATCCCCCTTGTCATCATGGTGGTGACGTACTTCCTGACCATCAGAACCCTGCAGAGCCAGGCCACGCTGTGTCTGGACCAGCTCATAGCGCGTCCCAAGTGGCTGTCCATGCTGGATCTCCTGCCTCGAGGCTCGCTGTCCTCTGAGCGCCTGTTCTCGCGGAGCTCGCTCTGCCCCGACACCATTGTCCCAACCTCCAGGCCCTTCATCCGCCGCACTGCACAGTCCATCAGCAACGAGCAGAAGGCCTCCAAAGTCCTCGGTGTGGTCTTCCTCCTGTTCGTGGTCATGTGGTGCCCGTTCTTCATCACCAACGTCATGGCTGTGGCGTGCAGCTCCTCGGCATGCGACCCGGCGCTCATGGCTCGCCTGCTTAACGTGTTTGTGTGGGTGGGATACCTGTCGTCCGCTGTCAACCCGCTCGTCTACACACTCTTCAACAAGACGTACCGCGCGGCGTTCGCCCGCTACATGCGCTGCCGATATCGTGAGCTGAGCAGGCCACTGCAGGTCATCCTGGTCAACACAATCCCTCCTTTGGCTTTCCACTCCTCCAAGCTTCCACTTCAGGGAGACGATTCTTTCAGACGTTCGACAGATGAGAGCGGATTTGGGGCATCCTCCTACATGAACCAGGCCGAATCTCTGAGTGCGCAAAGCAAGCATGAAAGGGATGAGATGGTGAGTCACGTCTGAAACGTCTTTTATTTTATGGACATGGGGTTTGCTCAGGCTCCAGGCTTCAGGAAACAGTGCTACAGATTCTCCAGGACTAATACAAACAGAGGATGTGCCACTATATCACACTTTTTGGTGGATGCAATCTTATAGCCGTGTTGTTTAAAGACAGTCCCAGAAGTGAGCTGTCAACTGCAGTGATTTCTTGGGCTTTAGGACAAGACTTATGATTAAAAGACCCCAAACCTTCTGGCTGAAACAGTTGGGAAAATGTAACACTTTGCCTTGCCTCGTTATTTATTTAAACCTGTGCACTGAAATTGTCTTTCAACGTTCTTTAGTGCATTGTCAAATGGATAGATAGCTTTGTTTGAGATTTCTCAAAGGGTTCATGTTGAATTTTCGGGATGAACAGAAGGCTGATTATAATCGTGTTTGTGTCGAGTGTGTTTTCACAATCATGAGTTCTCAGTACCAAGGGAAATTTGACATTCAAGGATTTAAAGGATTTTACGGACTGTATTTTTGGGACCCCGGGAGCCAATACTTAACGGATTATGAACTCTCTGTGCCATTATAAAGATCTGTGTATAAAGTTTAAATGTATGTGGGTAAATAAACAGACTAAACTGGATGGCAGCACTTTCTCGTGGTCTGGCAATGTGAATAGGAGAAAAACCGTGAATAAAAAAAAACTATATCTTAGCCAACAATATGGCAGTGTGAGGGCTAACACTTGTTAGCAAACCTGGCTACTGGTTTTAATTACACAACAAAATAGTGAGCCTAAGGTTAGCTAGCTTGCTAGTGCTTGGTTTTGATTACATGATATAATACTTAGACTAACATTAGATAGCTTGTTAGAAAACTTGGTTAACATTAACTAAGCTAACTACACGGCTGACACCATCATTAGCACAGTGCATTAGTTGGCTAATAAGGATGTGCCAAATCTGTTGGCATGCACTTCTGTTTTTTTAGGGTGTGTTTAAGGACGCAAATATAGCTGTAGATATAGACACATATTTTTATTACTATTATTATATATGGTAGTGAGTTGTGTGAGAAGAGGAACTGTGCGTGGGAAAATTCTGTCCATAAAAATAGACAAACAGAAGATCGTTCTTCTCAGGCATTGTGCTGCTACAGAGAATTAGACCATGTACAGCTCCACATGGTTTACATGGTGGGGAAGTTGTTTTTGTATTGGGTTTTTTTGTTTTTGTTTTTAGGTGAACTTGGCTGCCGTGTTGCCAGACTGGATGGTTGGTTTCCAGTCCAAAGAACTGCTTGAAATTCATCCAAATTCATCCACAAGAACCCACCCAAAATATTACAATGGTGCACCTATATAATACCTAATAAACTGGAAGCTCAGCATACATGGGAAGAAAATATAGACTGGGTTGCCAGTTTGCGAACCTGATGAACTGGCAACTCAGTGTATATACCAAAACAGGATGTGCAATGCATACCCAGATAGCAAAGTGACGTTTTTTCAATGCTTCTGGTTGCACCTGTCTTCTGACTGGCAGGAGGAACTTGGGTTGGTTCTGTGGTAATTTAGTCTGTCTAAAAGGTTAAAGGCTATAAAGGGTTAAACTTTGGTGTCCAGCAGTAGCTTGTCCTAATCAGGTATTGTGCTGCTGCAGAGAATCAAACCAACAGCTATGTACGGCTCCACACAGTTCACACAAGGGGTAAGTTGGGGTTTTGTTTTGTTTTTTGGATAAGTTTATGCTGCAGCATTGTCAGATTGGTTTGTTGTTTGTTGGTTTTCAGTCCAATAATATCTTCATAATTCACCCAAAAACATACAGACCTACCAAAATCTTGTGTATGAAAACAAAATGTGACAACGCATTCCAACATAGCAAAGTGACATTGATTCAACGCTTCTGGCTGTGCCGCAGTCCATCTGAATGTCTTCAGAAGTGTGAAAATTGCAGCTATTTAATCAGCTCTGGTGGGCCATTGCAGTGATTCGGAAGGTCTTGTGACTAGGCCTGTCACAATTATTACATAGCCGTTTAATTTCAATTATTTGAGGTGATCGTGATTAATCGTTAAGATTCCACAATCATACAGTACTGTGCAAAAGTCAGAGAGCACCCTTTTGTTTATTCAGTTTTTATTAAATGGCCATTCAGTACTTATTGTTAACTTATTGTTAACAATAATGATGGGAAAATGTATTTAACAGAAAATCGCACAAAAGTCTTCAACACTAAGTGCAGTATGAAATCTGTAAATATTTCATGTGTAATATTGAACTTTGTTTCACGCTGCCGCTAATTCCATTCATCCAATTTCATCAAACCAGTACGTTCCAGCTGTTTTATGCGAGTGCAGTTCATTTGCACAAATCAGTGATAAAACTATTAGACTTAGTGTTGGAGGATTCTGTGTTAATTGTAGATTAAATTCACATTTACAGGATTATTGTAATTGTCTGACACAGAAAAGCTAATAATGTGTTACTGCACGGCTGTTTGACTGAAAATGGAAATGAATGTACTGGAACATTTTCATCATCATTACTGTTTACCACCAAATCATTAACAATAAATACTGAATGACCATTTGATTGAATACTGAATAAACATAAGGATGCTCTCTGTATATGTACAGTATATAGATATATAAACTTTGTGTACTATGCTAGATTTTTTACTACAGCTACTACTAAAGTACACTGCAGTCACTCCCTGGATTCCTCTTCATATATACATATATATAATTACAGTTCTTGTTGATATTTGTCTTCTCAAAATAGCGACACACATTATGATGCTAAATCTCCTCCACTTGTCTCTCTCACCTTTTTTGGCTTACATGTCGCCCCTAGCTGTTGGTTCTCTAGGATCCTAGGATTCAGGCCTCTCTCTCTCACACACACACATGCATACCCACACACACACACACACGTACATTATTCATTAGGTCTGTCCTGACCGTGCAGCAGCTGGAATGAGCCGTGTGGTTTCGATAGAGAAGAACAGCAAGGTCAGGAGCTAGTGAATGACGTCATGCTCCTGTTAATTCATTAGTCAGATGGGCTTGGATTGTTTAGATGTCCTTAATGAGGTCGGTGTGTCCTTGACCTTCAGGGTGTGATGGATAACGCCTGGGCAGACCACCCCCCCTTCTGTCTTCTTCCCCTCTGTCCTCCTCTTTCTAGGAACAGAGAAAAATATGGAGACTCAAAAACCATGTCTGGAACTGTTTCTTCAAGGGCAATAAAAATAGAGCAGGTTGAATTTGTCATGTTTTTTCCATTCTGATTAAGGTACATTTTAGTAGCTATAAATCTGTATGCTGTGATTTGAGAGAGAAACGTTATCACTTACCATATCAGTGTTAATATCACTTAATTAAAAAAAAAATAATAATAATAATTAAAAAGTGTAAATCTACACTCTCAGAAAAAAAAAAGGCTTAATCTAAAATCCTAAAAGTTTGTCCCTCTTGGGGAAACCCTTAAAGGTTCTATGTAGAACCCGGCCACAGAGTGTTTTCCTATCAGAGAGCGTTCCAAGTAGAACCTCTTGAAGAACCCTTAACTTTCTGAAGAACCTTTGAGGAGCCCTTTTGTCTAAGAGTGTATGCGTGAGGAGAAGTTCATCATTTTCACCAATGTGGAGGCAAAAGTGATATTTTCTGAGAAGTTCAGTTTGGAAAACAAAAATGAAGCTATGAACTTCACTTAGAACCCTAACTTCTGATTCAGTCGTGCAAAACAACACATACGTTTCCCCCCAATTCCACCCAAAGAACATTAACACAGAAACAGATATACTGAAAATGTGTTTTAATCACATTGCCATTATATCAATGTTGAGAACACGTAAATTGAATGGTACTGTTTTTACACTGTGACACTTATGAAAAGAAGTAAAGCTCCCCATCCCCTAAATCCCAATGTAATCCCTGGCTAGACCCAAGTGATGTTATGAGAAGTTCAGTTTGGGGGGGTGACACTATGGCCTTCACTTAGAACCATAACTTCTGATTCAATTCCAATTCCAATTGCAATTCCACCCAAAGAACATTCAAGTATTCAAAAGAACATTATTATATCTGTTTCGGTGTTAATGACTACAGTTTGGTGGCCTGAGTTTTTCCTTGTTTGTCAGCATAACATCAAAAATATCTCTTAATGCTTTTCTGGAAAAGACACATGACACAATAAAAGCCTTTAAACCAATTAATGATGAAATGTGAAAACACAGCAGTTAACGACTGCCTTGACTAAAGAGACCCATTTACAATCTTAAAAGGAAAGCTTTTGTCTATGTGTAGCGTGAAACTCTATAACGTCATTATTATCACCATTATGCCATGATATGATCTACGTTTCCATCAAATTATAGTCGCGGAGCTCCGCTTGCCGTTTACATAAACCAAAAGCTAAACTCGACAAGCTCAGAGGAACTTTGTCGTCTTTTTCACTTTAGAACTTTGTGAAATGTTATCATATAAACGCAAAGTTATAACTGACAAAAACTGTCTTGACTTGGAATCTACAAAACGGGTTAAACAGACAAAAAATACAGCATTACTGAGAATCTTGGTCTTCTCAACTCTTCTATTCACATGGTAGCTTTATGCTAATTGGTGAAATTTTTTGGGTGAAAGTCTACTGTAAACAGGGCTGAATTTCATGCAGGTTGAAGCACAAGTCACCTCTTTTGAGGTATTCATTTTGATGCCATGCCCCATGCTCCCTCACAAAACACTTCTTCTTTCTCTTTAAGTGAGTGTAACTTTTTTGCTTCAGGAATATTTAAGTATTCAAAAGACCATTACCATATCTCATTTTCAGCTCTAGCTTTGTAATACTCTGTGGTTATGAAGTTCACTCGAGCATGTCCAGTCCCATCAATTCTATTCAGCCTACATTGGCAACACATAACGTTGGAAAAGTCATTATTATCATTCATAATCAATGCTTTAACGTAAATAAGGCCCAGGCAGCCTCCTGAGCAGGAATCAATCATCCCTAATTAACCTGTCGTGTGTGAAACGGTGTGATATATTCATGCAATCATCTTCCTCTGCTCACTTGAGATAATTATCGGCCTAAACAAAAATTAATTTTGCTGTATTTCTAATCCCATGGGGGTTCCATCAAAGCATAAACTCGGTTATTTGCTTATAACAATGTATGTTCTGAGAAATGTGTGTTTTTTGGGGTGCATTTCTAGTTGTTTATGTGCACCCTGTGATCACCTAAGCCGCTGACCTAAATAACCCCACACACCCGACTACATGCATATCCTCCACACTGCCACACTGGTATGCTGAGCACACTCACTCTCTCTCACTCGCTCTCTCTCTCTCTCTCTGTGTGTATATACATGTGTTTGCCCTTGTGCATCATCCTGGCCTGTGTGATAATGCGCCTAACCTGTGACTTCTAATGCCGCGCCACGCTATGCTAAAGATCGATTCCTCCTCCAGTTCTCGCACACATACCCACTGAGCAGCCTTTCCAATTCAGCCTCATTGGGGAGAGCTGAGCCATCGGGGAAGGAGCGAATTAAGCCCGAATTCCCATTGATTCCTGCGCCTACTACGCCTTAATATCCGCCTAGATTCGCTTTCTGAGGACAGCCATGTTGGGTTAAATTAGCTTTTTAAAGGTGTTGTGTGTTCTTTATATCTATATTATTCTTTATATGCTGCTACTTTTCACATCACTAGTATGGCTGTAATATTCACATCATTTTTTTTTCCAGATGCTGCTCTTGTTGTTCTGTGTAGTAAGTGCGTACTGTGAGTTATCGGCATGATTTCTACCGATGTTGATAAGCCTTAACGTCAGCCAATTTTATTAGCCAGCTAATATATATTGCTCGGGCTCTAGTACAGAGCCCCTTTTGTTTCACCATGAACCTGCTCGCTAATTTGCCCTTCCGTATGCAAGTATATGGATGGTATGACAATAAAGATTGACTGCTGACCAATAGTCTAGCCCAAAGGGACCCATATAAGATGCTGGAATGACTTTAATTAAACCTTCAACGATTATAAATCAGCATACATACATTGTAATTAGCTTATGGGCTAATTATTTGTTCGTGTTCGTGTTCTTTTTTATTTTTATTTTTTAGCTTCATTTTATTCCAGTTATCTAAGTCTTGGAAGACACATTTGAGGGCAGCCTATGGTTTTTAGTGGTGTGGAAATATACAATATAAGAGAACTAAATAGATACAAATCAAACATTTATTTCTAGGCTTGCGATTAAATATTTAAAATGGTTCTGTGTAATTAGGGTGGTCCAGTTTCAAGGTCCTCTAAAGTGTGTGGCACTCTGAAATGATTGCTGTATCTATATTGTTTTTCACTCAATTCAGTCATAACCAGTTGCCAGTAATTATAAATGATATGCATCTGGTAGCCCTTTTCACCTTCCAGTGCTTTTGCCTCATCTCAGGACAACTGCAAGTTATTTACGTGGCCACCATTAAAATAAGACGCAAACAGTGCAGTGAGTTTTGAAAATTATTGTTGAAAAAATAGCAAAATTAAGATTGTAATGATGAAATCAACAGTCTGAGAAAGACACAAGCGTTTTGCTGAATGTTAGCTACATTACTAATGCGGTAACGCTTTACATTAAGGTAAACTAAACTAATATTATTTACTGCATTACTTAACATTTACAAACCATAAACTTTAGCATTAATGAAGCACAAGTCATGTTAGCAAAGTAACAAAGTAAGTTAACACCTGTACTAACTGATGCTAAAATGTTAAAAACCAGGACTAAAAATAAACCCACATAAATTAGCATCAATTAAATTACAGCATGTTACTAAATGCTAATAATCAGGTCATTGGGTGTAATTGCTGAAATCCACCATTGAGCCTTGCTTATGAATTTTACCAATTAATCACCACAAACAGATTTTTAGGGCATTAGTTCATATTGGTTGTTGTTGACTTGTCTTTTTACTCATGGTTATTGCAGGCTTATTTGGTTCATTATTTTTTTTAAATCTATTTTTCTCATCAATGAATACAAGCGTTGATTACTTATGGTGTATTAATTCTGAAGTTCATGGTTTGTTAATGTTAACTAATGCACTAAATAATGTTAGTTTAGTGTACCTTAATGTAAAGCGTTACCACTAATGCTAATGCTAACATAACTTAGTTTGAGCAGTTGCACACTTTAGAATAAATAGCGAAAAGCAATAAAAATTAATCGTTGGCTGACAGTCTATGTCCCCTCCAAAGGTCTTTTTTCTAAGTATGATCCTATACTTGCTGCTGACTATGCATACATGTATGCAAGATCTGCATCTATCCTGCGTTCATTCGGCACGTCGTTTTAGCGACACGTGCGTATGGTGCAACACCAGCGTAAACGATGGGGGCAGTATAGTGAAGCAACACGCCAAACAACACATGCATGGTAAGATGAGAGAAATATGCTCTCCATTGTCTCTAAGAGATCGGTTTAATGGCCTGATACACCATTTACGTTGGTGCTGCTGCCGCTGTTTCTACCGTTTAGCCAAGATATTATCACAGCCTCCTCAACTCTCGCCATCTTCACTGTTTACCTTCTTGGGGAAAATCAGAGGAAGTGGTCAATGAGGATATTCTGGTACTGGTGAGGTATGTTTCGGCTCTGACCTGCCCCCTAGTGGACAGAGTTTTTAATCCTCCAGATGTACGAAAAGTACACAAGTGAGTATGCGAACAATGATGCTTGCGTAGCTGCCGTGTCCACGTAGTCACGCAACAAGTATAACCCCGACCTGAGCGGGATATTTTCAAGTGTTAAAGGCAAGTAAAGCTTACTGAGGCATGCTTATGATCTTGGGCTTTATAAATAAACCTGATTTGACAAGTGTTTCGGCAGGACTGTGAGTGCTTTTATATAAAAGGAGGAAGAGTGGTCTCTGCTGTCCATTTCCTCCTTCTGGGAAGGTGGCACAGCTGGGATCGGATCTGGGCTGTACGTCACACATCATCTTTGTCTGCTATGTACCCTTGCTTACATTTCCTCGCTTTTATAACCACTTAGCATCTCTTTCTTGCTGATTTATGGACCTATTAGTGGACCAATATGTCAGTCTCGTAAAGTAATAACACTATTGACATCATGCTGGTGGCATCTGATCTGCTTTATGATCTGCTGGGCTTTGAGCATGCATGTTCTAGTGCTCCATATCCACTCTTAGCTTTTCTCAGTGCTGGAAATCTGAGGTATGCTTACCACAGGAAATCCCCAACCGTAAATTTCTTTGTGAACTCTCACTCTTCTCCATTAAGCCTCTCTTTCTCTTACTTCCCTTCTACAGCCATCTCTCTTTGCCTCCCCCTCGCTCTCCATCTTTGGGTGTAGTCAGTGCAAACTTGCGTCCTCACAGTGATCCCGCTTATGGATGTACCAAGGCCGAGAAACTGATTTAGGAGCGCTTTATTGCTGGAATTAATTCAAATCACAGTCCTAATCCTATATCATCCAGCTCGCCAGAAATGTCTTCTACCTTCGTCAGCAAAAGTCTAGTCTTCAGACTCCAAAGTACATGCTGTTTCTGTAAAGGTTGGAAGACGGGCTCAGGGTCCATAGATATGGTGGCCTGTTTTTTTAACCTCTCGGGAAGACCAAGAGGAGACAAATCCGAATGAAACGAGTGGCACAGCAAGATGAGGCTGAAGATTGGAAAGATTGCACAGCTATGGTTCAGCTAGAGCTCTTCTGCCATGCTCATGTGTTTCCTTTGTGCATAGTGCATCTTATTGACTGAATTTGGGCAACAGAACAATGGCTGAACAACCTCTAAAGGCATGTTTCCATTCAAATAATTCGCAAATTTTAAACAAATCTCAAGCAAAGGTCCAGTGTGAATCGTTATGGTGTTCCCATCAATTACAGTTATGTAAATATTCTGAAGCGCAGCAAGAAGTGTGCCCGCCAAATACACATTCGCTGCGTCATCATTCTTCACGTCTTGTCTTTATTGATTATTTGCCTAAAACCCCCATGATAAGAAGGAAACCTCACTCCAGTCAACACCTTGAAGAAACTCTCTTTGTCAGCAGAAGTCTAGCTGTCTGGTTTCACCACCTCCTTCACTCTCTGCCTCTCTCATCCATTCTTCTCTTCTCTCCTCGTCATGGGTCATCCCTCCATTCACCTCTTATCTTCCTGGCATCAACGCACTGGTTGTGTAGACCTGGCTCTTGCATGACCTTTTTTGCTCTCAGCACGTTTTCCTGTTTTTTTTCCCTGTTTTTTTGGGGGAGAGCCTTTTTCTCTCTTCCTCTTCCTTTATGTTCTCGGTGCATAAGTGGTTCCACCATAGGGAGCCTTGAGCTCGGCTGTGAATGGTGAATCAGAGAAAGTGACTTTCTAACCTGCCTCGAAACTGGAAGGAAATGTATTCACAGAAACCTTTCTATTGATACTTTTGTACTTGTGATATGTCATGCTTAGAAAAAGGTTTTTTTTCGATCATTCTTTGGATGGTTCTATTTTTCTAAAAAGGTTCTACTTGGAATCTTTTCTGAAAGGGAAACGCTATGTTGTAGGACGTTGCTGTAGACAAACCAAAGAACCCTTTAGGTTGCTTAGAACCTTTTTTTTTAAATCACAGGAACCACAGTACGTCATAGAACCATAGGTAGTCACCATAAGTTAATGGTTGTGACGTGCTGATGTTTTTTCCTCACTTGTATTGGGACAAGCCTCTTGCACCATGATTGGTTAGTAGGACTCACAAGCACCGATCACCGTTCACACCATAACAAAACGGTGGCACTTGAGAAGCATAGCTTGTTATTTTTTGTCCCACCAATATACCGACAAGTGTCTTTTATTTGTTCTAATAAGTTGGGGACATCTGGTGGAAGAACAAAACTGTATCCTGCTTAGGGGGCGGGGTTGTCGGAAAGAAAATGGAAAAACGGCACACCAGCAGGTATGGAAATATTACTGAATAACTGACGGCAGTAATTGCAGTTATCATGATTTCGGAATGGAGCTGTTGTTGTACTTTCCATTTACCTCTAGCATGCTATTTGAAGTTAAAGTTCCACCATTTCAGGAACCCTTTTATCCCTCAAAGTTCTTTCCACCTCCTTTACTTCCATTTACAGTCTTGCCTCCAATTAATAATACATAAGCTCTTTTTTTCATTGGCGCCATCCCATTCCTTGTGTGGGTTAAATTAAAGCAGCAACCCCACACAGCAGATTATCGCTGCCCAATAACAATTATTACTCATGAATAATTGTTGTTTCCAGATAGTTTTCATGCACTCGGGCTGTGCAGATCGTGCATCTCTGTTCATCGATCGCTTTGTGGCTGCTTAGTGTGGCGATCGATAGCATTGCTCTTTTCTCCGTATGCGCTCGGTGTCTCCTGAATGGGATTTATAGCGAGCGACGTTGTAGGAAGACTTTGGGCTCACACAGTTACTTTTAGGAAGACTAATGCATGAAGTTTTTGAGTAGGTTTAAAAAAAACTGTAGGGCGTAGGGTGCAACAAGGTTACGTTCGATCAATGGCTCGATTGATGTATCAATTACTCCAAAGCGCTGTTAGTGAATACATCTATTGTTGTCATGTAATTGCTGGAGGAACATCCACTGTAGGTAATTGATTCAGTTTAAGGATTTAGCCCTATTTATCTTTGCTTTTCTACATGTCTCATGTTGCAGATGTCTCTGTGTGGTCAACAGCAAAAAATGTGTCTGACCCGGACTGGTGGTACTCTTGTTCCACATCCTTGACATCGTCAACGCTAACTTGCTACCTCCTCTCTAGCTCAGTGCTAGCTTGTTTCTACATAACTGCTAGCATGCCACCAGCTGTGGTTCCTGTTTCTTGTTTTTGTTATTTACAGTATGCTTAGCTCATCAGCTCCATAAAACACTTGTTTGTTTTGAAGGGCGTTTAGCGAAGTGAACCATAAACCTGCCATGCGAAGAGTCGTCTCTTGACATACGCATTTGCGCACAAGGACGTTTGAAAATTGCAGCTGTCAAAGCCCTGTCAAAGCGCAGCTGTATGTTATTCCTATCTTTCCACTTTGAGGTTTTTTTTCTTTCTTTTTTTTCTTCACTTTCTCTGTAGTGTGCGTGTAACAAACATTATTTATGGTTTTTCATTTTGGAACTATTTTCTTTGGGAGAATTAAGAGAGGTACCTTATTTAAGTCAGGAGGATTTTGAAAGATGTTTGGCTTTGTTAGTATTCCATCATTCAACCCAGGAGTTGAGATGCATAAGGCCTCCTCAACACAAAAAACAATCTCATCGTCTCAGAGAGAGAGCGAAAACAAGAGAGTTACAGACAGACAGACAAGTCATCTGATGGAGCGAAAAAAATCCCAGATGCATTGTGAGAGACCCTGCCCCAGGCTTACGGGGATGTTTGGATGTTCTTGTTCACCTCTGTTCGAGCGATCATGTGCTTGTATGATATTTGCGTGAATCTTTGTGACTCCTCAGTTATCCTGTGAACTTTAAAATGTTATGAAGCATATCATTGCTATTAAGGAACAGGAACAATCATTAGCTTGAGCTGTTCACTGATGGCCAACTCTCTCTTCCTGAGTAGCACGTTGTGACTAGCAGGGAAGATTCTTATATGTTACTTTGGTCCATTTGGTCACTGAAAGGCCCGGAAATGGTGTTGTTTTACGCCGAAATCCAGACGCGTTTAGATAGAGCACAAACGAATTAAGAACAGGGGATGTACCCCCGAGGCATCCCAGCTCGATAATTACATGGTTAGCGAGACTGTGAGGAATGAGAGGCCGCTCCGAAAGAGCAGCCGCTCTTCATTGGGACGTTTGAGAAATGAAACCCAGGGACAGAAATGGCTAATAGAATTGGTTCATTTCGCAAATCTGCCCTCGGCTTTTTGAAATGTGAACCCTGCAAAGTGCCCCGCAATCCAATCATTCCACGCCCAGCTGTAATGGCCACTTAGACTTATTAGTCAAGTTATGTAATGTCATGAAACTGCCATATATGTTTTAATGTTCTAGTAGTAATAATATAGCATTATCAGAGCTCTGAGTGTCTTGAGTAGCCAATACTGATTCAATCCTGAATATTCTAACTTTAATAATTGCATAAGCAGTTTAAAAAAAGTTGCCGTTATATTTTTTTAGCTAGTGATGTGCGTAAGATGGGAAATGATCATAACTGATCAACTTGAGTAAAATCAAGCTGGTATAAAAACTAGTCAAATCCAATCCAGATGGATGTAATAGAGAATTTTGTATATATATATATATATATACACACAGTACTGTGCAAAAGTTTTGTTTATTCAGTTTTCAATCAGATGTTCATTCAGTACTCAGTGTTAATGATTTCGTGGTAAACAGTAATGATGATGAAAATGTTACAGTACATTCATTTCCATTTTCAGTCAAACAGCCGTGCAGTAACAC
>JAOUQW010000011.1:5002269-5017435 GCA_028565825.1 Olivaichthys viedmensis
TCCTTTCTACTTTCTCCTCTCCTTTCTACTTTCTCCTCTCTCCTCTCCTTTCTACTTTCTCCTCTCCTTTCTACTTTCTCCTCTCTCCTCTCCTTTCTCCTCTCTCCTCTCCTTTCTACTTTCTCCTCTCCTTTCTACTTTCTCCTCTCTCCTCTCCTTTCTACTTTCTCCTCTCCTTTCTACTTTATCCTCTCTATGTCGCAGATCGTTGGTTTATTCATTAAACCGATGAACGCTGTTAAACCGGTAACCTTGGTAACAGTAGCACCAACACACCTCACATTTACATTCACGCGCGACAAACCTCTTGTTCCTTAGCAACCAACGGAACGCTTTTGGAAAACAAATGGCCGATAATAGACGCCGGTCAAATGAAACTGGTGTCCTTAATGAAATAAATAAAAAATAAAATCATAAAACTGAGCAGGCTTTTTATTTATTTATTCAACGTCTATGTGAAAGCTTCATTATTGTTCGGTGAGGAACACACGAACACTACTTCCGGCCATGAGCGATGCCTTTCAAAACAAGAGCATTTATTTTTTTTGTGTCGGTTTGTTTTCTAAAACAGCTTACGACTAAGTTAATGTATTTAAAATTAAAAAAAAAAAAAAAAAAAAACCGTATTAAATAAAATGTAATAAAAAACAAACAACGTTGTAATTAAACCCATAAAAATATAATTGCTTGCAAACCTGTGAGACAAGACTTCCGGGAAACACGTGACGTCAGCAAGTAAACTAGCTTCTCGGCTTCGCTAGCATAGTTAGCCGACTACCAAAACGCTGGGCATATTTAAAACGGACAAACAATTTCATTGATGCGTTGATATTGCGGAATGGCATTCGGCTCATTTGTACATTGGGACACCACAGACGTGTCTAAGTTCCCTATTGATTTAGCATACTAGCATACAGAAGGAGGGATTTGAGACGGCGCTAGATGTGCGCATGCGCCGGCCGGGCTGCTGTGGTTTGTGGGTGAAGTTCGCGCAGACATGGCGTCCCGAGTGCTCGTGCGCTGTGTCCGCTGTGTGCGCGCTGTAAGGTTATTGCCCAGCAAAGCGCTGAGGAACGCGGGCAGCCGAACATCACCGACTTTAATTCCGTTTCAACAGCCCGCTAAATGGACCGAGCTGTTACCGGTGAGGCTTTATAACACTCATCATTTCCGCCATAACGGCCTTGTGCAGGATTAATGCAGTGACCCTGCAGTGTGTGTGTGTGTGTGTGTGTGTGTGTGTGTGTGTGTGTGAGTGTGTGAGTGTGAGTGCGTGTGAGTGTGCGTGTGTGTGTGTGTGTGTGTGTGTGTGTGTGTGTGTGTGAGTGTGTGAGGCACACATTCCCAGATCAGGCTCACATTTAGACTTATTCCTGTGTGTGTGTGCGTGTGTGCGTGTGTGCGTGTGCGCGTGAGTGTGCGTGTGTGCGCGTGTGCGTGTGAGTGTGCGTGTGTGTGTGTGTGTGTGAGTGTGAGTGTGTGAGGCACACATTACCAGATCAGGCTCACATTTAGACTTATTCCTGTGTGTGTGTGAGTGTGTGTGTGTGTGTGTGTGTGTGTGTGTGTGTGTGTGTGTGTTACGCTATTTCTTTCCCCACTGCAGGAGCTTGGCACAGAGACCTTGGGCTTCTGCCATGACTTCCAGGCTGTGCCGGGGTGTGGAATCAGCTGCAGAGTCTCCAACATCGAGGAGCTCCTGCAGACCAGCCCAGAGACAGACGGCACGCAAACACAGACGCACACACACCATCCGACCCGTCTCACGCTCCAGGGAGCCACCACTGATGAGAGTAGCTTGGTCACGGACCAAGACGTGGGTCCAGGTTAGTAATGTGTGTTCATATTGCCCTCTAGTGTGGAGTTTGACTATTACAGCAACTCACAATATGACTGTGCTTGTGTGTTGTGTGTATTCTGTGCAGGATCAGGATGTCCCTCTTACTCCGTCCTGATCGGGAACAGGCAGTGGATGCAGAGGAATGGTTTACAGGTGACAGCTGACGTGGATGAAGCCATGAGCAGCCATGAGATGAAAGGCCAGACCGCCATCCTGGTGGCTATAGATGGTACAGTCCAAGCTCTAAGAGATGCCTGATATATTTAATGATGCGTGCAATCACAGTCAGTTATGCATTAATTTCCTGAATCCATTGGTCTATGCGTTCCTAAACCACAGAGTGTAAAGAAGTTACAGGCCTAATTTACAGCTCCAGAATTATTGGCACCCTTTAAAACAATGGGCAGAAATGATTTGCATGATATAACACACAATGATTCACTTACACTGTTTCCACTTTCCTCTAACAAAAGTCACTGTCATAAGAGCTTCTATTTTTAAATAATAGTATTTTCTCTCAATAATATATGTGGCAAGATTATAGGCATGACGAAACAATATTTAAAATAAATGCAAACCAATTGCCATCCTTGGATTTTTTTTTTTTTTTAATTACTCTTCAGGAACTTGTTGCCTTTGACCATGTCCTGGGTTATAAATATGAGGTTGTACACATGTAAAATCAAATCCCTTTGTAATCCACCACCATGGACGAGAGGGTGAATGAGAGGGTGAACGCTTACACTGTTGTGCCACTCGGGCATGAGATGAAGTCATCTGATGTATAAAATTCTCTTTGCACACACAAAACATATAGGCTTTTCCTCAGGTTTGTCCTCTGTGTCTCAGGTGTGCTGTGTGCTATGTTGGCTATAGCAGACACAGTAAAAGAGGAGTCGGCTCTGGCAGTACACACGCTGAGTAGGATGGGGATAGACGTTCTCATGATCACTGGAGACAACCGGCGCACTGCTAAAGCCATCGCCACACAGGTGCCGGGCACGCCCACTGAGACACCCACACATACATACACATAGTAGCGGAGTGAAAGGAGGGGCGGCAAAGAAGCAGATGGCCTCAAGCCACGGCCCCTTGACTCTGTGACATGGGGGGGCCCTTTAAGAAGGCTACTGACTAACATCGTCGGCAGCACCGGTTCCCGATTACCTCTGGACTGGTAACCTGATGATGTCTGTCCCAAACCCCTTAAAAGGGCCCCCCTTTGTTGGCTACACTGCCAGCTATAGGTTAAAAAGTCTAATCATTCAGGCATCCTGTTTTTTGTTTTTTTTATATGTAAAAGACGTAGGATATCAGAGACTTGATCCTGATTTAACATCCATCAATTAATTTTATCGCAACGTTTCAATAAAAGAATCTTTTCCACGAACTGATCGATGTGCGTCGCATTTGTCATATTTTGTAATTGCAGGAGTGTCATTTTCATAGAAAAGGCCATTATATAATCTTTGAAATGTGTGCCTCTGCTGGTGTTCGCCAGCTACGTTGGAAAAATGGGGAACAAATACAAGATCAGTGCTCAAAAGTATAGAAGGAATGAGGAAAAAGAAATGACAAAATGACAATAGGACAAAAGTATGACTGCAGTGATTGTGACTCTCACTTTAACCATCAACTTACAGTTGTAGTCAGATACTTGCATATTATATAATATTTTCCTTTTATATTTAAAAAAGAACACTTAATAATTTTCTGTGTTTTGGATGATTTTGTATTGTGTGTGCTTTTATTACATTTACATTCTCTCACCCAGGTTGGTATCAGGAAGGTGTTTGCTGAGGTCTTGCCCTCGCACAAGGTGGCTAAAGTGCAGGAGCTGCAGGAGAAAGGGCTGAGGGTGGCCATGGTGGGAGACGGGGTCAACGACTCCCCCGCCCTCGCCCGCGCTGACCTAGGCATTGCCATTGGCACGGGCACTGACGTGGCCATCGAGGCGGCAGACATAGTCCTCATACGGGTGGGTCTGACTAAATATTATAAGATGTCACTTTCTGTACCCACATACTTCACTCCCAGTCTGGACTTGTTTCTTGTGATAAACGATATAAGCAGTTGCTTAGGGTCCCCGAGCCACCAGGGGACCCCAGTGAGTAATGTGGGGTGTCAGTTTTCAGTTTTCAGCCAGCTGAAAAGGATTCAAATCCTTCCTTTTTTAAATAGTGAAATCAAATTCATGTTGACAATCATGGAGTAGAGCTAATTTCTGTAATAGCTAAGATTAAAACCTAGCTAACAGAATAACATTATAGTTGTACAGTATGTTAATGCTGCTTTAAGTTCAATTCAATTTTATTTGGTATAGCGCTTTTAACAAGAGACATTGTCACAAAGCGGCTTTACAGAAATCAGGATGTAGATCTAGATCCCTAATGAACAAGACAGAGGCGACAGTGGCAAAGAAAAACTCGCTGAGACAACAAGAGGAAGAAACCTTGAGAGGAACCAGACTCAAAACATAACCCACCTCCTTCTGAGTGATACCTGATAGTGGGATTACAGTAGTCAGTTATATAGATGAAGTACCAGGTGCTAACAGTGGATATAGGCATTTTCATCCTTGTAGCTATTTTTTTTTATAGCCATTGCCTGATTTATGAAGGGTCAACACACTTTTGTCTTATTTCATTTGTGTATTCTCTATTCTTCCCCATGTTTATGAATGACTGAGGGAATTTGGCCTTTGTGTCACCTCATATTTATACCCTAGTGAAACAGGAAGTCGTGGATGAGCGCTTAAGAGTTCCTAAACACTCAGGTGATCTTGAGAAAGTAAATTATAAATGGGAACATGCTTCAGTTACATTTTGTTCAAAAGAATTTCTAGGGATGGCAATAATTGTGAGACGTGGTTTTGTGAAAAAAATATTTTTTTTTAGATAAGGTTTTTTTTATTTTCTAAGAGTAAATTTACTTCAATTAAAGGTTAGATTTCTCTCATATTTTCACTGTGAGAGGCCAATAATTCTGGAGCTGACTTCAAGAAGAAGCTTGAATAAATAAATTGAATAAATTGAATGTCGTTACTATTTCAGTCTTTTTCTAAAGTAGTTAGCTGTTTTTCAAGAAAGGTGATTGTGGCATTTATTTCACACTGGGCTTTGTTTTTCCTTTTGCTTTTCCACCGTTGACGCAGAACGATTTGCTGGACGTGGTGGCCAGTATCGAGCTGTCCAAAAAGACGGTGCAGAGGATCCACATCAATTTTGTATTCGCCCTCGTTTACAACCTGCTGGGCATACCGATCGCAGCCGGTGAGGAGGACGCAATCACACACACTACACTTATTATTAGGAGTGGGTATCACCAGAGACCTCCTGATTCGATTTTACAGCGATATTTGGTAATACAAGTATTGCAATTATATATTGTGATATTTTGTGAAGGTTTCTCCTTCTTTTTTTTTGCTAAAAGGAAGTCAGTTTTTCTTTACATTTTTTATTTAAGCTGCTCTTACTAATAGGCCACATAATCGCTACAGTTGAGTGCAAAGGTTTGCTATTTTCCTATTTTACAATATATCTGCAATTAAAAATTCCAGGAAGCTGATTTCTTCACGAATAATGTTATACTTTTTGACTATTTTTGGCACTTGTGATGATGAAGGAACATCTGTGAAACCTGTTAAACCTAACACGCTAACTTGTCTTGTTGCTATAAATGACATGTCTTTGCCTTCTTCATTTTGTCCGAAGGGTATGCAAACTTTTGCACTCAACTGTATATATTTCAATACCTCTCTTGTGTAAATGCTGGTTTATTTATTAGTAGTTTGTTCAAGTTTTTCATTTTGTTCCATTTTCAAGCACGCATGGGATTTCTAGAAACAGGTGTTTAAGTGTGTGTGTGTGTGTGTGTGTGTTCAGGTGTATTTATGCCTGCTGGTTTGGTGCTCCAGCCCTGGATGGGTTCAGCGGCCATGGCTGCCTCCTCTGTCTCTGTGGTGCTTTCCTCTTTACTGCTGCGCTGGTGAGTAGACCAATTCACCCCGAAAGCATTTCTGAAGTGTTTCTTTAGTGTTTTTCTGTCTCAACCCTGCTTCCAGTGTTACCAACATTTTAATCCACACTAACTCCAGCAGGTCCGTCAAAACGCGACCCCAGCCGTCCTGCTCCACTCTCTTTATTTTTCACTTTAGTGAGTTATAAACTCTAGAGAGATCCACTCTAATTGCTCACTCATACTTTCTCTATGCTATGAACTATATTTAATACCATTATCTACTACAATATTAGGATTGTGCTGGTCTGCAGTGGCAGAGCAAAGTGTTTTTACAGTATTGATTCCCATTACACCACTGTAGGGAACCAGAATAAACACAAATATGCTGTTTGTTCACTGTATCACTGTCTCTCACTGGTTGTAATTACAGATGGTCCAACTTTAACTTCCTCCCATATCCCATTTACATTGTTACATGTTCAGTTAAGTGCAAACGTTTGTACACCTTTAGGACAAATCGAATAAGACAAAGGAATTGAATTTATACAAGACATTTAGTGTGTTAGGTTGCACAGATGTTACTATATTATTACAAGTGCATTTTTCTTTCTGTAGACCACCCACCCCATTCTTCTTGACACGTCTGTTCTGTTGTGTCTTGTTGCAGGATACACCCACATTTAAATTTTTAAAATAGAAGTACATATGAATTTTTTCATCCAGAAAACATGGGGGATGCAAACTTTTGCACTTCACTGCATGGGGATTAAAAATTATTGCGCTTATGGAACAGAACTGAGTCGGAAGCAGTGTGGATCGGACAGAAGGTCCCTTACATGTCATGTCCGGTGTTAATCCTGGTTTAAAACCAGTGGTTTTAGGAATTTAAAAATGACTTAAGTGCAATGTGAAAGAATATGTGAATAATAAAATTTCCCGAACACATCTACTTTTCTTTTCTTTAGGCTACATTTACAAGTAGGCCTACTTTTCGGCACCTGTCAGAAAACGCTTTTATTATACGTTGCAGGTTTGTCGCAGGCGTGTTTGTGGGCAGAGATCGATTTTTGGGTGAAATGTACAGTATGTATTTTGTGCACACCCTGACAGTAATCCAAGCCGAGGCTCGCCGTGAGCTGATCTTACACCTCTGGATGTGAGTTCACCACTGCTATTAGTTTTTCCTCCATCTTGCCCAACATCAACAAAGCTTCACCCAGACTGTCTCTTTGGCTGACGTACAGAGTATGCTCTGTCAAACGTTGCACTCTGTCGAACTTTTTTAACAAACGATAGGGCGTAATTTTGAGTTGAGTGCGTGTTGTCTCTTTATTGTATGGTTCTTATTGAAATAAATGGTAAGAGGTGCGTTTATGACGGATGCCAAAACATCCTTTGCCGTAATATGTGAATTCTTCTCTGATCCTAAGATGTAACTGAAGGTATTTTTTCTTTCCTCTGTGTCTTACTCAGCTATAAGAAGACGTCAGTGGATCAGTATGAATCGAGAGCTCACGGGCGCATGAGCAGTCTGAGCTCGTCTCAGGTCAGCACTTATGTTGGGTTAGAGGAGAGGCGATGCAGCCCTCGTACACTTCGCCGTGGTCGGACCAGACTCAGCCATACCAGCCGTGGCTCTCGATCTCCATCTCAAACCCCCAGGCCTGATCAATCACACGCAGAACCTGATCGCCACTCGCTCCTGGAGAACGACCAGAACGACCGAGAATTTATAGTGTAGGAGAACTGGGCCAGTGTTCACAAAATGTCATTATAGGTCTACAGATTTCTCAGACCCGTCCCTATTTTATAGTAAAACAGAAGCAGATCAGTACTTCTATTTAGAGATTCGATGTGAATATGAACCCTCTTTATGTGCCTTTTATGCAGTAAAATATGATGGGCAAGTGCATCAGAGAAAGAATGTATTTTAATCCCATAAACCCGGGCGTCCTGCTGGCGGGATTATATACACATTGTCTTTAGCGCATCACTGCTTCTCAGTTCTCAGTCCTTTGAGTAAGAGCGATTTGGGTTGTTTACGGTACAGGAAACTTGAAATATTGGGCTAACAAGCAAGCTCCAGCAAGACCACTTTCAAAGTGGTCCATTTCCTTTCTTCATCAAACTACTGCGTACATTTATAGTCTGTCCTGCCGCCTGGTGCACGCTTAGAAAAAGGGTTCTTCAAAGGGTTCTTTGGATAGTTAAAGGTTTCTTAGCTTCTTAAAAAGGGTGCTTACTCAAAACCCTCGCTAATAAGGAAACACTGTTGTAGGGTTCCACATAGAACCTTTAAGGGTTCCCCCAGAGGGACAACTGAAGAACGATTTGACCTTTTTTGTGCATTGCTCATTCTGCGTAAGGTTTGTACAGACGCCTGAACCTCTTAAAAAGTTGTTTTTAAGGTTTTAATTGTGCTTAATTTTGAATAAATGACTGGAAATGCTTGTTATTTCCATTATAAGTGGACTAAATAACATTTGGTAGAACACAAAAGCATTCCAAAGTTTCATTATTTTGCATAATATTTTTTATTTTTATTTTTATTTTTTTAAATGCCTCCTAAAAATATCAAATGCTTACCTGCTTGCTAACATTAACGGTGTCCATAAGCATATTGGATGTTCTGCAAGAAAGAAAACGACACCTTGACATTTAATTTGTGCTTATAATTTGAGATGATGTAAATTACAAACTGACAGTTGTTGTTTTAAGGCGTTCAGAATGAGGACCTGAAGTTATTCAACTCCTCCCAGTTAGAAATTTAGCTGTGTTTTCTTCAAACTCTTTATGTATGCCAGAGTAATAGGATGTAGATTGATCTGAAGTGTTGATCTGCGTTATGCTGGAAAAAGTCTGACAGCGCTGGAAAAATGCTTGAATTTCACTTTCGAAAAGTTGTATGAACCCTGTGTGTGGAGGGGCCACTGCCTACAGAGATTTGTGTCTTAGCTGATGAGTTAAATCTGGTGTGTTAAATGATAAACTGCAATGCTGTGGTCTGACACTTTATGCCTTATGGTTTTGTATATAAATATGTTTTCATCCACTGTAATAGGGTGTTAGGGACGTACAGTACTGTGCAAAAGTCTTAGGCATCCTATTTTTTATTATATACATTTTGTCTTAGGTGTTTATTTTATGTCTTCTGCATTAGTGTCATTAGAAAATAGCTTGTTTGAGTTTTTTCTTTTTTACTGTTTACTGCTCATTATAGTATTTTTGTTATTTTTTAAAGCATTTTTCGCTTTACAGAACGTCTTTACATGTGCCTAAGACTTTTGCACAGTACAACATATCAAGTGAATCTTTTGGTTCTGCTAGTGTCCTCTGACTGATAATTGAACCTGTCTGTAACTTAGACACACGTTTTAAGACCATAGTGTGGCTTGAATGTGGGGTTAAATACATTCTCAGTGCACTTATGACGGTATTACCATCCCTGAAGCCTTTTATCGTTTTTATCACCAAATAAATATAAGTAACTTTCAGAACTTCAGAATTTCTGATTCTATGTTAGAGAACACGGTCAGGGTTATGCTCTTAATTTTTTTAAAAAGTGTCTCAGTTCAAAAATAAACTGCATTTTTAAGGACTTTATATGCACTTTTTTTTTTAATCTTCCCCATCAGCAACAGGGGGCAGTAATAGGCAGAACATGCATTCAAATTTTCCAAAGCTGACCTTGGCACGAATTGAGCATGCTCAAGAACGCAGTCCAAAGGAAAAAAGCCTGGCACAGACTAAATCTGGCACAGCAAAGTGTCTCCGAACGGCCAGAAGGCACGGCATCCTGCTACGATCTTGCACAACTCAAGCAAGATACTGTATATAATAAGGAATAATGTCACAGACCAGAAAAAGTAGGACAGACAAAAAAGGAATCATCAGTGCTTTTATTTAAAAAAACGAAGGATATGTTTTATTAAACCTTCAGAGATTCCACGTCAAGGAGTCATTTCCCATGTGTGTTTTTCTTTAAGACAGTAAAGTGCACAATCAGTAGCCTTTTTTGTTTTTTTCACAAGTGGTATTTATCATACATCTTATGTATTACCATAATGTACAGACAGACTGATCCTCCTATCCCCTTACCATCCAGCCATCAGATTAATGCTCACAGCCGAAAAGCCACAGTCAGGGATTACACAGCAATGACGGTGTATCCTCAGCTCTGAAGGAAGCAGACAACAGGAGTCACGTACTCCTCTAAAAATTCATTAATAGAGATCAGGGAAACGATACGCAATGATATGGAAAAATAAGCACACAAACAAAACCCTAAATGTTATTAATAATTATAAATGGCAGCATCAAGGTCATGATGGAATCTAAAATAACCTCTGAAACGTGCTAGTTTGATCAATAAACCATTATATATTCATTATACAGTCGAGTGCATAAGTTTGCATACCCCTAGGAATAAATGAAGAAGGCATAGAAATGTAATTTATAGCAACAAGGCATTTAGTGTGTTAGGTTCCACAGATGTTCCTTCATTATCACAAGTAACAAAAATGGCCAAATAGTGTTTGTTAAGATATTAATAGTGAATATCCCCCTTCCATTCTTCTTGACATATCTGTTATAACTCTACCAGATGTCATGCATTCCCTTCTTAATATCACATCAGGAAACCAAGGGGGTCATGGCCAAAAAAATTAATAAATTTCAAACTATTTTTATGCTGTTTTGGATTATTTTCTTGTTGCAGTTTCATGTTTAACATCCTAGAATTCATAATTTTTTTAAATAAATTGTTAAATATAGGCAAATTTTTCTTTTTTCAGCCTGAAACCGGGGGGAGATGCAAACTTTTGCACTCACAAAAATATCTAATCTTGAATATACTGTATAATGCACGCTCTGAAAAAGAAAAGAAGGTACAAATACTTGTCACTGGGTGGTACACTCTTAGAAAGAAACACTTAAGAGTTCTCTGGTTTGTCCCTCTAGAACCCTTTAAAGGTTCTATGTGAAACCCTTATCAGAGAGGGATTCCCTGTTTAGGAAGCTAAGAACCCTTAACAAATCGAAGACCTTTTTTTCTAAGAGTGTACCCTCATGGATACGTCCTTTTGTACCTTTAGTAGGGAAAGTTAACGTAGTGTACCTTTAAAACTTATTTAAGGTACTTTGAGGGTACATTGTACCTTGGGGAACAAAAATGTACCCGTACAGTACCTTGTTCTGACAGCGTGGTCGATATACAATGTCAATGCCCAAA
Organism: Olivaichthys viedmensis; assembly: GCA_028565825.1. NCBI lineage: Eukaryota > Metazoa > Chordata > Actinopteri > Siluriformes > Diplomystidae > Olivaichthys > Olivaichthys viedmensis. Next base: position 5,013,300 of record JAOUQW010000011.1, read on the forward strand.
ATTACACAATCCCTGATTGTGGCTTTAATATTTAAGATAACTAGTGCATTCAGTCATAAATAAACGGTTACCCTTGGGTACATCCAAACACTAATAAAGTCTAAAAGCACAAGTCTGCCTGTTGGTGATATAATCGGGAACAATATTAATACTTCTAGATAATTATTTGCATATTGTAGAAGCTTGGAGACTTATTTGAGAACTTGTGAGTCCGTATGCTCTGCAGGATATACAGTATATATTACGTAAAGATTTTACTGTACGTGCCTGCAATATGTGCGTCTCAGGTGTTGATGTATGTCCATATGATCTCTGCACTATGTTCATTATAGCCTCGATGTGTTTATTTGAATTGTTAAATTTCAGTTTACTACTGAGCTCTACTACTTTGCAAAGCTGCACGCAAATACACACAGCCCTCATTAATGGCACAGTGTGGATTAATACTATACGGGTTTTACATGAGGATGGAAAGAGCCACAACAGGAACTGAACACCCGAGACTTGGCTTATTGGGAAGCTTTAGCCCTGGATGCACTGAGATCATATTTTAGGAGATAAATCTCATTTTGTGTCTCATATCTGTCATGCCGGTGAACGTCAAGCAAGAGGATCTACTGTGAAAATAAGACAACAAGAACATACACATTCTGCTTGTACTCGCAGTGTGTTGTGCTCTTGCAATTTAATGGGCTGCTTGCTGCAGAATTTTTTTTACCCCGTCGTTGGCGCGAGACATCTAAAAACCGATTACATCTCAGTGCATCCAAGTATTAAACGAAACTGAGTTTGTGTTAACCTGACAGAGCTGTTATAAGGCTCTGTCCAACACTTTTTCCCCAACCTTCACATTCCTGGTATTTCCCCTGCTGGTGTGTATTTACTTTCCCTCATATGACCTGTTTGCACAGTTGCAGATTAGCAAAGTTGTAAAGGCGATATTGTGTATTGATCTCCGCCTGACGCGGCAACGCTGTTGTTTTTAGTACTTTCAACCAGACACAACAATTAAGACCATGTAAACGTAAACGCACAGTTGTAGCTAAGCTTCTCTTTTCAGTCCGTGGCAGAGATTTTGTCTGTTTTTTGGAGTCTTGATATCAGGATGCCCCTTTTATAAACAAAAGGACAGGGTGGTTCACATTCGATCAGTGTTGTCTGGAATCAAAAAACGACATTCAATGCTTGGCTCAAGTTTAAACCAGATAGCTTCAACACCCAGTCTCTGTTAGTGCTTCAGAGATTTTGCGTGTTTCAAACCTCTCAGGGTAAAAGTGGGTCCTAATAGTGATCTATAATTACATTTTTTGCTCTGCATATACGAAATGATGTGGTTATATGGGCAGTCAAGACCTAGCCGATTTTAGATCCGTTTGTCTTGATTGCATCTACATTTATTCATTTGGCAAACGCTTTAATCCACAGCATACAATCCAAGCAATTGAGGGTTTATGGCCTTGCTGAAGGGTCCAACACTGGTTCTCTGGCAGTCCTAGGATTCAAACTCATAATCTCCTAATCACTAGGTAATAGATTTAAGCCCTGAGCCACCACTGGCTCTGCCTTGATACATGAAGAGCTTTCCTATAGAGCCACTGTTGGTTCCCAAAGAACTGAAACACTACCATGTAACTACTGCATCCTCCCAGACCACAGACGGACTTTACGATTTGTCTGTGATTACCAAAAACAAGTGATGTAAAGCATGTTAACACTTGAGATGTTTCTTATTAGACATGTCGTTCCATATCCTGTGCATCTCCTCCGGGGAGATCTGGTGCACGGTGACGACTCGGCGGTAGCGACAGAGGCTGTAACTCATCTTCCAGTGGTTAAAGCCACTGTTCTGGATGGGGTGGATCCCCAGCTTGCGCAGGCACAAGCCCACGTACACGTCCTCCAGGTGAATAAGGCGTGTGTGGAGGGAAGTCTTATAGAGCAACTCTGCCATGTCCCCGGAGAAAACGTACCCTGTCCCGGAACAGAAAGGGGGGTACTTGTTCTCGGGGTACAAATCTCTGGACATGTACCACTTACTGCGCATGTCCCGGATGGGCCCTCCGTTTATGACGTGGCCTGTGAAAAAGCGCTGCCTGGGCTGGGCGTTGGGCCTCAGCAGGTTGAGCACAAGGTTGTCCATGTTGACGAATATGTCGCTGTCTGTCTTCATGACGTACTTGGCGTCGGGGCAGTAGGAGGCCACCCAGCGCATGCCCATCAGTGTTTTTAGCGTCAGGTTTTTATAGGAGTCCTTGAAGTCCTCGACGATGATGTCATGGAAAATCTGGCTCTCCTGCTCCACCATCTGGTTGAGGACCGGCTCGGGGTTGTGGCCGAGCAGGAAGAGCGTGACGACGCGCACATCACCATACGTACTCTCGTCGCCCCACGTCTCGCGGATGGCCTGTCGGGCGTCGAACTCCTTGTGGTTGGTGCTGATGAGGATAAGCAGGAAAGGCGGGTCGCCCTCGCATTTCTTCGGCTCGTTGATCAGGAATTGAAAAGCGTGCGGGTTGAGCGTGCGCGTCCGGATGTTGCCGAACGTGCCGTTTTTCGAGAACCTCGGGGGCTGCCTGCGGATGGAGATAGACATCTGGCCGACATAAGAGCTGGAGGTCCGGGTGCCACTGAGGTACCACAGGGCGCTGGCCCAGCACAGCACCGTGAGCAGGTACAGACAGGACACCTTCGAGATCATCACGCCGCTGGCCTGCTCGTCTCGCCTGCCAATCATGTGCGGTTAGCCTGCTGGCCAATCACGTGGAGCTATTTATAGAGCATCATCGCTCCAGTCTCTGCACTCCTCTCTCTTTCCAGTCATGCTCAGCTGTCTTTCGAGTCAGCATAATAAAAGTGATAAAATTTAGGCACTATAGCGAAAAATATTACACTTAAGGCCATGGTGACCTTGTCCATTATTTGTCTGGCCTAAACTGAGTTTTTAAGGTCATTTCATATTTACTCAAAATCAAACAACTGCATTTAGTTCTGAAACCTCAAATGACTCAGTGAATATTCAGTATCCCGTCTGCTATGATCTCTGTGCCTCAATCATCTCTGCAGTGTGTCAGCCCCCAGAGGAGCAGGTAGGTAAGAGGTGGATGACGAAGACCTGGATCTCTGTGCAGGTACTGCAGAAGTGCGCAGTCTGCAATTCACTGGACGTCGGAGCAGCTTTCTGATGCAGAACGCACCAATGCTGTGATGCAGCGTGCATTCAGAAACCCGATCTATGCAATCTGGCTTCAGTTTGCTCTTCAGGTCCGCCCTCCTAGCAAGCATAGAGCCTGAAGAATACAGAGGGGGAAAAAAGGTACATGCGTCATGCTGGAGGAGAAAGACAGCAGCAGAAGAAAGTGCTGTTCAAAAGAGCCTTCTGTATGCAGTGCGAGCTTAACGGCAATTAAACAGGAAATCAATAAGAGCCCGTAGCTCAAACAGACACCGTCTCACTGTTCACTTTCACACTCCTTTTCTCTCTCAGGCTCAACAGAGAGGCAACGTGACAATATTATTGTTTCCTAAGATCACACTAGGCCTTAAAGATGAAGATTAACCCCTAAAACTCCCAGGACATGTCCAGACTTTTACACTTCCTCACTCTCGTAACTACATACCTTTTCTTATTAGTTTCACTGTATTACTGAATAATATGCTTTAAGGTAAATAACTAAATAATAAGCCGAGAGTTTAAGAGGTTAAAGTGGATTTACTTATGTTAGACACTGCAGGTGGCTATGAAAGATGATCCCCCTCCCTTTCTCTGTCTCTCTCTGTAATGCAGTGGAGTCCAAGGGCATGCGTTTAAACAGGAAGTACACACCCATGCTGTCCTTTTTTTATTTCTTTTTTACATTTCCATGTTTCTCTTTCTCTCTCTGTGTGCTACGGTTAGATAAAGTTTGCAAGACGTAACTTGCGAATATAATTCGAATATGACTTACAACATGGATATATACAGTATATAATTATAACATGGATATATACTGTATGCATATAATGTGAATGTACTCATAACACACACACACACACACACACACACACACATACACACACACACACACATATACATACACACACACTCTGAAGTTTGCACCCACCTTCTCCTGAAGGATCTTACTTACTTTCTCGACTTC
>JAOUQW010000011.1:5017535-5043362 GCA_028565825.1 Olivaichthys viedmensis
AAACACCTTTTCTCTAAAATACATTTAAATAACAAACAAAGCCTCTTGGTGTATGGTTTATATTAGATATATTAGCTCTACTACATTGTAGTGAATAGAATCATGACTGTTCATAGAATATGACACGTGATTCCAAACTTTTGAACGCTAGTGCAAGTTATAGAAATCAAAATAGATCCATAATAAATAATCACATGGTGACCTGAATTGAAAATGAATCGAATCGCAAGTTCCCTAGAGATTTCCACTCTTACTAAATAGAAACACTAAGCACTAAACGGAAACACTTTCGAAGAAGAGCTAAACACTGGTAGGTGTTTGGCTTCTGCAGGGTTTGATCATTTGGGTGCTCCATTTCATTACGTACGATCGAGACCGAATGAGGCTTGACAAACCCCATCACTCTTTAGAGCAACTCCAGAACTCAATTTTCTGCATAATCTAGCAGTAATTTAGTGTCTTATAAAAATCCAGCATCTAAAGACCATAACTTAAACAGCTTCTCCTCTTTCTGTCCGTCTATATCACTCCCTCTGCCTCGCCCTTTATTACTTCCTGCCTGGTTCTGTATCCACATGCGCTAATGCACTCAGCTCCTCTAAATAAGAGACTGGGTTCTCCATCACGAATTAATGTATCTGTTTCGGATCACACACAGACCTAGCCTTGTCATTCCCAGACTTGAACATGACTTAAACCTAAACACGCATGCACACACGCACAGTTATGACAAACGATCACCGCATGTCTTGTGGAAGAGCGGTTTTGTCAAGATCAACGTCCACGAGAGTTCTAGAGATTCGCTGACGATATGCCAAGAGAAATTCCATCATCTTGTGTTTTGCTGACCTCGCTGTCTCAGCGGGCGCTGCGGGTTCTCCAGTGAATTCGGCCTGTCTCTTGAGGAGAGATGGGATTTGGGAGAGGGTTGTCATGCTCAACAAATCAGTGTCGTCCTGTAAATAAATGTAGGCTGTAGAAATGCTTTAAAATTAAAATGTATTTTTATCGCTGCTACTCATCTGCATGTGTGGTTAAAAATGTAGTGTGTGTCCAATTAAGGACATCACATTTTATGTTATTTTTAACACAACCAATTTCTATTCATATTAACACAAGTATGTGTTGTCACACCATCAGTGTCAGATAGGATGTGTACGTTTGACCTAAATAATAATAATAATGATACGTTCAATTTATGTAGTGCCTTTCTCAATCCTAAGGTCGCTAAAATCAACAAGCTAAAAATTAGACAACTTAATACATTTACATGAAGTTCAATTTAATTTATCAGCATTATTTATTGTTTGATTTCTCATCAAGTCAAAACCCATTGTCAAGTCAAGATTCATTCATTAAAAGTCAGCATTCTGTAAAAGTTAAAGAAGTTTGTATCTTGGATTTACATAAAATCTGCTTGACTTAACTAGCTTAACATCAATGTGTTGTTAAAATCATTATGAACACAATTTTTTTTTTTTAAACAACCTTGGTTTTTTTCTCTATAATATAATAGTGTAGCTAGGGCTAACTACATAGCATTTATTTCTTTATGCTGCTACTTACAAGATTATCAGACATCTTTTAGCTACAGTTAGCTATCATAGCTAGCTAGCCAACTTGGGTTAACATCAACCGGTGGGGTTGAGGTTTAATATCGTCTCCATGCACAGCAAGTGTTAATTATCATACCTGCAAAACTACTGTTTCCCAAAGAGCAAATATAGGAGCTTGATATGACACAAAATATGTTAAAATAGTAACAACACAAAAAGTCATTTTTGAGAGTGTGGCATTTTTTCAGGAGCCACCTGTTTAAGACCTTTTTATGTAATAATCATCCCTCATATAATTTTCATATAAACCCTCATTTATGTAAATGTGCCCATTATTTTTGGCCAGTGTGTGATTCATTGCATGTTTGATGTAAGTCTACTGCTAATAAGGTGGGCCAATTTGGGAATCTGTTATACAGTGTATGTGTGCGCACTGATATGCTAATAATAAGCATCTGCATTCCCTTTGTTATTCACTGGCGAACCCAAGTTAGATCTGTGTCAAGCAAATACATTTTTTCGTACATCAATTTTAACATAGAATTGTCACTGATATGTGTACTGACTGTTGAGAATGCAACAAGATTAGGCTAGCCTAGTCTCGCAAGACAGACGTCTAGCTTTCGCTAGAGAGTCTGATACTTTTTGGTACTAAACAGGACCAAGAACCGCCTACTTTCACAGAAAGAGACCATTTGACTGAGCAACCACAGACCTCTTCTCATAGCTTGTCAGTAAACATGTGAGATTATCTCATTTAGTTGCCACTTACTGCTTCAAACAAAACACTCAAACAACTGTTAAAGACGTGATGCTGTGAACTTTTTCCAATCCAGTGATAATATCTTGCTCTGAAAAGCTCATTGTGTCACGGTGTTCAAAAATTTGTCTTCCCATTGTAAACCGATCCATGAAAGTCTATATCTACAGATGTGTAGAGAACCAATCAGATTGCAACCTTCAAGGTCCTGAAGCTTGTGGCCACAGAAGTGTAGAAAAGATATCAGACGTTCCGTGAGCCGTGGATGGATCGTTACGTAACAAAACAGTGGAACTTGAGAAGCATCTTTTTTTCCCACTCCCATATTCCAACAAATCTCTTTTGCTTTGATTTATGTCTTCATTTTCTTCTATTTGGATTGGTTCCTTGAGTGCAGAGAGCAACAAGGCGGATGTAAGAACATTAAAGCCAACAATGGAGAAAAGGTTAATAGTCTTAAAGTCTGTTTCATCATTGACTTGCCGTTAAGTAGCATTAGGGGTACAACTCATAAAAGCTCATAAAATAACCGATTAAACTGAGTACGATCTATGACTTAATTTCATCTATAGCCTACATCATTTGGGGCTAAGTAGCTGATTTCATATTTATCAGTGTGATGGTGTGCAATTTTGGTGAGGGGACTGACAAAAGGACTCTCGTCTCTAAGGGAAAATGGCAAAAGTTTCACTGATCATTGTAGTGCATCCCGCACAAGCATTTGAGCAAGTAATGAAGGTGTAAGTTTGTGACCTTTCCACCCATTATTGCTGAATGACACGCCATCGTGAAAGCAGCCAACATATTTTGATCAAAGATGCCTATTGGGCTCTTGGGCTTCCACTTGGCCTGGGTCTGGGACAACTTTCCCGGTTGTTTCCCCTCGTAACGGTGGGGCTGTGTCGAACCCAACAACAGGCAGCATCCTGGAAGGTGGTGAAGTCTTTACACCCTTGCACCCTCGAGGAATCGCACACCATAGGTCCACATCTCAACAGCGTCACCAAAGTGGGGACTTGGAGGAGGGCGCCATTTGAGACAAGGCGGGTAGTGGAGTTTATTGATGGTCAACGTTTTAGCTGTATACTGCCATTTAGTGTACGGATGTCTCAAACAACTCCCGTGCATACCAACAATGTGGATCAGTCAGTCAGTCAGTCAGTAAATAAAAATGTCTCTTCTAGGAAAATGCTCACTCTGTGATCTGGCAAAAAGTTGCCAACGTAGCTCATTTTAAAGATGCTTTCAAAGTTTACCCACTGGTTGATATTCAGTGCTTGAGGTTTATCTCAAAGTTGTCAGTGTGATAGTGCGCTGTCTCTGTTTAGTGCATATCACTTTGTTCTTGATTCCTCCATAATAAGGTGTAATTAGTAGTATACACTTCGTAGTATATATGAAGAAGTCTCAAATCCCTGCTGTTGTTTTTAATTCCAGCTCCCGGTGTGACAGTAGGCTAGCTGGTCCGGCTCCAGGAGCAGGATGTCAATATGGCTGCCCAGCTGCTCGTTCCTCCCGGACCTGACAGCTTCCAGCCCTTCTCTCCAGAATCACTCGCTGCCATTGAGCGGCGCATCGCCGAGGAGGCGGCCCAGCGGTCCAAAGTCGAGAGGCGCAGCGATGATGATGACGAGAATGGGCCCAAGCCCAACAGCGACATGGAGGCGGGGAAATCCCTGCCTTTCATCTACGGGGACATCCCACCTGGACTGGTGTCCGTGCCCCTGGAGGACCTGGACCCTTACTACAGCAACCAGACAGTATGAAAGAGGGGAGGGAGGGAGGAAACGGGAGAGGGAAGGCTAGGGAAAGAGGTATAAAGAGAGCAGGGAAGAAAATAATGGAGGGAGGGGAAAAGGAAGACAAAGGCAGGGAAGGAGGGAAAGATGTAAGGGGTTGGTTGGTAAGGGGTGGAGAAAGAGAAGGGGTGGAGAAAGAGATGGGAATTGGAAGGAAAGCCGAGAGGTAGGAAGTGATGGTGGAAAGAAGAGAGGAAAAAGAAGGGCTAGAAGGACAGAGCATGGAAGTGAAAGAGGGGAGGGAGCAGGGAAGTGATGGATGGGTGACAGAGGGAGGGAGAGAAGCAAAGGGATAGAAGGAAGAAAAGGAAATGAAATGAGGGAAGGAAGGGTTGGGAGGGAGGAAAGGCTACAGGGAAGGGAAGCAGGGAGAAAGGAAGGCAAAGGAAGGAAAGGAGGGAAGGATATAGGGTGGGAATAGGTGGAGGAAAAGATAGGGTGAAGAGGAAGAAAGGGAGGAAAGGAGCAAGATGACAGAGGGTTAAAAGGAGGGGGGAAAAGAAGAAGAGAAATGGAGCAGGGAAGAGAAGGATGGAAGGAAGAAGGGAGCAAGCTAGGAAGAGAGGGGTGAGAGAGGAAAGGGAGGTATGGAAGGAGAGAGCTCTGTAGTGAAAAAGGGGAAGGAGCAAGTAAAGTGATGGATGGAGGGACAGAGGGAAGAAAGATGCAATGAGTTACAGTTTTTTATTCTTTCAAGCATCATGAATTCAGATTCAGGTTCTGGTGAAATTGCTTTTAACTCGATACATTAGGTATTTTGTTTTCATTATGTCTGTGGAAGAGCACTGAACAGGAGCAGTGTTGTAATCACTTTTCTCTTGAATTGCCTTGCTGTTTCAGACCTTTATAGTATTGAATCGTGGGAAGGCGATATTCCGCTTCAATGCCACGCCGGCACTCTATGTCCTGAGTCCGTTCAACCCTCTGAGGAGAATTTCCATTAAAGTGCTGGTGCATTCATATCCTTCCAAAGCCGAGCACAGATAGGATATGCATGATAGGAATTTTGCGTGTTTGAAACTGAGTGGGTGTGTGATAGAGTGAGAATGTTTGTAATGCGCACTCCTTAACTGTGAGCCACGATGTTCAGTTTTGTGATCATGTGCACCATTCTGACCAACTGCGCCTTCATGACGCTCAGCAGCCCGCCAGAGTGGGCCAAGAACGTGGAGTAAGTCTGCCACATGTGTCTGTGTGTTTGTTCATGTATGCACATAAGCATAGGCGTAACTTACGATGGGGACGCTGGGGACGTGTCCCCACCACTTTTTTGATATGTCTGGTTGTGTCCCCAACACTTTTTGAAAGTGTAGTCCATTAAATATCTCTTATATAATAGCTCGCGGCAGAAACTGATCCAAACTTTCTGAAAACATCAGTTTAGCTGAGTAAAAACCCTTCAGAAACGCGTTCGGCGCAAATTGGCCTTGTTTCTAATTGATAATGCAAGGTTGTTTTTTTGGGGTTTTTTTTTGCCCCGTCATAATTTCTGTCCCCAGCTCTTTTCCAAACAAAGTTACCCCCATGCATGTAAGTTATTAAAGGTGCAGTTTGTAATGTTGAAAAGTGTTTCTAGACCTGTAATAATTCTATAATTTTAAAGATACTTTCGAAAAAACTGTGATTCGCAAGATTGCCATGCAATAATTGCCACGCAAAGGATTTGGCTAATTTATTCATTTCAGGCTTCTTTTTACGTTTTTCCGAACTGGACATTAGCTCCGCCCCCAGCTGGAACTGAGCTGCTCAGGCAGACTTAGTTTCGACAAAGGGGGTGGGGTCGGTTCGGAGGTAAGGGGAAGGCTTGTCGATGTTTTCGTTGCAATTGCAATTATAAACTGATCCTTTAATCCCTTTAAGTCCCATCTTATTATTCGGTTATACATCTTAAAGCATATTATTCAGTAACTGCTATGAATTATTCAGTAACTCCGGTGAAGAATGTAAGTCTGAACCTGCCGTCGGCTCCTAGGACTTTACAGGGTTTAGAGGGCATGTCAAAACTAATAAAAGTCTGCTGGACACTTACAGACTCCTTAATGCCTTTAAAATGTTTGCGTTTGATCGTGTTTGACCGAGTGTCCGGTTACAAGAGTGTTTTTGTCCTGCAGGTACACGTTCACAGGGATTTACACGTTCGAGTGTCTGATAAAGATCCTGGCCCGCGGCTTCTGTTTGGGGAAATTCACGTTCTTGCGAGACCCCTGGAACTGGCTGGACTTCAGCGTCATCCTCATGGCGTGCGTGTCATCCTTGAGTGTCTCTTGCTGTTACACACATGCTACGCGTTACAATACTTATTTCTGCTATTACTGTAATCTATAGTATAGTGGTGTAGAGAATGCATTGTGCTAGAAATCTAACTTGCGGTAAAAAAAAGAAAAAAAAAGATTAATTTATGCAGTTTTCCCCTAACCCTACATGTAATTGATCAGCCAAGACAGGTTTGGTGTCTGACGTTTATTTCTTAAGTTTGGCACTGGAGCTATGAGGTTAATGTAGTTAACAAGTTAGTGTAGCTTTGTACAAACTTGCCTTACACCGCTTTGGGTTTTTCAGTATTCTTAAACAGACAAAAGGACATTGCACAGCTAAAAACAGTTGTAGCAGCACAGAGGCTGTTTGAAACAGCATACTTATATGTACTGTATACTGTGTTCTATCTATTCTACTATTCATGGTAGCATGCCGTATACTAGAATTATTATTTGGTAGCCTGTAATACACAGTCATGTGACTACCTGTGTGTTCACTTTTGGTGTTTAAAGCCAAATATGATGCAACAAGCCACCGGAGACGGGCTTTAAGACAGTCAAAAAACGCTTTAGCCTGAATTTCGGAACAGGAGTGCAATGTAAACACAGTAATGGCACAACTAGCATAAATACCCTGCTGAAAAATCCAGCTTGGTCTGACCAGCTACCAGCTGGTTGATCAGCTTAGCCAGCTAGGAATTTATTTTTCAGCTTCCTTATAACTTGACTAAATTGATCAGTAAATGTTTGAGATTTTCTAATCGCCTTACTGTTGTGTTATTTTCTTGAAACAACGTGTCTACACTGTCACATTAGCAGCGCTAATTCATAAACGGTTTCCATCTACCAGTTTGACCAGCTCGGCCTGTGTTTTGGCAGCCGGTGGACGGTCAGACCAAGCTGGATTTTTCAGCAGGGTATATACGCGTTTAGGGTCAGCCCCGAGAACCGGACAGCGCACAAGGCGAAGGGGTCTGCCCACAAATCAATACCGAGAAAGAAAACTGCGGAACTGCTGACGGAAGCAGATGCTAGACGACTTTTATTGATGTACACTGGCCGTTAATAGTCGACATGCAATAGCCCGTGGCTTTCTTTCTAAGGAATGTTGTAAACCGATATGTAGACATTGGCTGATCATTCAAAAATAAGTGGCCTAACGACTGCACAAAGCTATTAGCATGGTGAATTATCTACCGTCTACCATTGCCTATTTCAAATGTATCGGTAAGTAAATGTCTGTATGAAACCCGTTATAGGCTGTAGCTATAAACGGCACAGGGCTGGATGTTTGCACGTTTGCTCGTCTGCGCGCCGTATCATTCCTTCACAATGGACACACATTCTGCAAAAGCCAAAAGCAACACGCACGCTGCAGTTCACGCAGGAACAAAAGAGAAAGGGGTAGATGGGGGGGAAAAAGCGATGGAAGACAGAGAGATAAATAGAGAACGTGTAAACCTACCGGGTTTTGGTCTGTGCCATTCTGTGTTGTGGGAGATGCTCGCTGTTGACCCGCGCAGTGCAGAGCGCAGGGCTGAAGGAGCTGCTGTCCAATCAGCACCACGCTCAGCGCCCACTACCCGAGACCACCAGCTTCTCAGGAACAGCGCCACCCTGCGGTGCGTGACCAGCATGGCCATGGCCATGGGTGTAAACAACCCCGATCCTGGAGCTCTACAGCCCTGCAGAGTTTAGTTTCAGTCCTAATCTGTACGATTGCTATTGGGTTTCTGTATTTGGCAAACCAGGGCTTTCACACTTTTCATGTGAAATGATGTGCCCACCCCACACACACACACATATTTCATGTGTAAAAGTGAAAAAACAATCAGATATAACTTGTGAATAAATGTGAAAAATAATGTCACATCATCAATGATACATCATTTCACATGTAAAAGTCCAAAAACTGTAACGTTTGTTGTTGTTTTTTATTTTATTAATTAATTTGTCCTCTTTATTTTCTTCTTCTTTTTATTTATAATAAAAATTTTAAAAAACATTAAATGGGAGTAGCATAACGTTATTTAGTATAACTGTTAATGGGAAAAAAATCATATAAGGCATACTTTTAAATATACTACACTCTTAGAAATAAAAAGTTAAATTTAGGGATTCTTCGGTTGTCCCTCTGGGTGAACCCTTAAAGGTTCTATGTAGAATCCGACAATTTAGTGTATATAGATATCTGTAAGTTTTGCCAAAAAAGAATATTCCAACCATAATTTTGACTTTAAAAAAAAAGAAGAAAAAACCTATAATGACTATTTATAATATCATTCTGCATATGCTGTATGTTTGGCTGTTTTTAAATTCAGCTAGTTGTCACAGATGAAAATACAAAAAAAAAATTCAGAAACTTTTTTTTATTGAACAATGCATAAGCAATAAAATAGAAATAATGAATCTCTAACCAGCCTGAAAGGAAGGACCTTTCATTGGTCCTTTTAAACAGGGCAAGAAAATAGAATCGCCTACATGTGTAAAGAAAATAAAAGAGAATCTGCAAAATTACAAACAAGAAAAATCATACAGAAGCAAAAGTTATATGAAAGTATACAGCAAAACAAAGAAAAAGAATAACCATCATATTTTTCCTTTTTATTTTTGTACTGCACACCAGGTGCATTTATATAACGCTTCTTAAAATATTTGTGTGTTAAAAGTGTAATGTGCAGAATAGCAACACTGAATTACTGTAAATTGAGTACAAAAGATTGCGTAAATTATGACAAGCCTCTCTTCATGAACAGAATTAGGGAAATATCTTGAATTTTGGGTGCATATAAAATAGCTGTATGGCTGATTTCGTTTTTAAACATAAGGTGACCTCAGAGTCCATCAATCATCATCATCGTAAAATCTGTTCCGTTTAATTTGCTCTTCTACGGACAGCGATTGCGGCTCCTCTCCCCACAGGCAGCTGGCAGCTTTGGTGTTAGAATGATCAATGCTTCTCCTCTCGAGTGCTTTCATGCCTGCCACCTCTTTTGTCTCTATTCCAAAATCCATAAGGTCATCCAGCAGAGAGACTGACGATTTCGTGCTGCTTTCTTTGGTGTTAAAGTCGTTCTTTGAAAACAAGCTTGAGCTCTCCCCAAAGCCTGCGAATATGTCATCCAGAAATTGTGAGGCACTGAACTTTGTTTCCTTATCTGAATGGTGCTCTAGCTTTGCTTCTGATACGTCCTCTTTGTTGGCACTTGGAGGTGGACAATCATCGTCCTGCAGTAACAGCAAAAGGTTAGCACGCATTGTTTCTTTGGTGTTGGCTTCCTCTTTGACAGGTACCTGAGTAGAAGGTGGTACTGATGAGCAGAGGTCTAGTATATGTGACTCTGCTTTAATGTCATCAAAACCCACCAATGTGTCTAATAACAGGTTACAGTTGTTGTTGTTGTTGTTTACATTTCCATTGGCTATTTGTTCGTCTGGAGCCACACTGTCTATCACTGTCACCTTCACGCCATCTGCTTCTCCACTTCCGTCAATTTCCTTTAGGTTCTCACCTCCTTTTTCCTTCATCTTTTCCACATTCTCACTTTCATCATTTGGTTTCGTGCCACATTCAGTCTTATGATCCATGCAATTTTCTCCATTCATCTCCAAAACCTCTTTCTCTTCTATTTCTGATTTTTCTGATTTACTTTCTGCTTGCTCTGCCTTTCGCTCTATACCATCTGATACCTCTGTGACTTTAGGTCCTTGGTCGACAGCTGCTGTAACATCAGTTTGAACTGGAAGAGTTGTTCTTGGTTGCGCTGAGACCTTCTCTTCAGGTTTAGTTGGTTCTAGTGGGGCTTTCATTTGGTCACCACCATTGTCCTTGGGTTGAGTTTCTATTTGGTTTTCATTAGTAGCGTCACTTTTGGTTGGTGATGTCTTCTCACTCAGTGCTACCTCTATGTTTTCATTCTCTTCTTGTGGCACCGATTCCTCTTTAGGGGGCCAAGTAGGCTTGGCTACTTTGAGTTCTTCCTCGAGACTAAAGCTCTTCTTTCGTGTCTCATTTTGAGGTGGCCAAACAATTGTAATCTTACTTGTTGGCTTTATGGCATTCTCATCCAACTTACTTGCATCTTTAATCTCGGCTGGGAAAGAGTCCTTTTCTTTTGCGATGTGCAATGCTTTGGTATCTGATTTCACTGGAGGATCGTTATTAACGTTAACCTTTTCTGATGTGTTCTTCTGATTTTTTGCACTCCAAAGCTCTCTGTGGGGTTTTTCTCCAAATCCCTCATCATAGTTTCCTTTGGACTTGAACAACTGTTTGTAGTGGGGTTTGCAGTACATTCGTCCATGGAGAGAGGCAAAGTTTCCTAGGCTGGTGGAGAAACATAATTATATAAGTTAGGGTCTGGGTCAAAGAGCTGTAAAGATTTTCTTTTAAAAATCAGAATGCCCAGGTAACCACAATATATATATGTAAGTATGAAAACCCTGATACAATTATTATCCAGATTTATATTACACGTACCATACTTGGCAAAAGTATGGTCATTAAACAGAACCTACTCATTTAATTTTTACTAAAATCCTTTTTGATGGTTCACTTAATGTGTAAGGAGAAGGTTTACATTATATATAGGTTTATATATGCTGTATATTAGATGTTTTAGTAAATTGTTATGATAACTTACCTAAGTTGGCTGTTACAGTGGGCACACCGGAAGCAGCTTTTATGGAAGTTTTGTTTGTCTGCTATGAGAGATTCCATGGGATACACCCTCTTCTGACATCCCCGACAGAGTTCGTTCTCTGGCACTCTTATTTTCTGTAAAAGAGAAGGTGGCAATAGATGGAAATTAAATACTATTTTGAAATTTCATAATATGAATATTAAATTAAACTTTTACTCATACAAATCCCATACAAAAACTCACAAGGCATAAGACAATGGCAGTTATCAGGTTAATGACATAGCAGAAAACCAAGAACACCAAGTAGAATGTGCAAACACGAGGGTTATTCGAGCAGTACAAAGCATTAAAATTACATTTCCACAACATTTGTAGTTTTTTTAAGCTTTGAAATAAATATTTAATATGAAAGTAAGATCAAAAATATAAAAAATTCCAATACACCACTACAGCAACACTTCACAAACACATCAGTGTTGTTTTAGTAGCCACTCCTTACACTCATTAGTGTTTCCATGCCTCATCACATAATTTTACCAGTGATGAAACTGTGCTGTTGATGTGATACAGTCTGTGAGGTATGCTGTGCCGAGACACTGAATCCCAGGTTTTTGAAAACGATGTCACTGTCTGCCCACGTCTGCTGGAAATTCTTTAAAAGTTGTTCTGCTGAGGCCTCAGGTGGGACATCTAGGACTTCAACCGTCCCTCGCACCACATCCGCGTATGTTGGAGGATCGCGACGTGTGGTCACACTCTGAGAATGAGAGGAACTCTGACTCCTTGACCCCACCGTGTTACCAAACTCGTCAACGGTTGAATAATGCTCTGTAACAGACTTTGTCTCAGAGAAACCTGTGGGTTCAGCCAATTCCTCCTGCTTCTCAAGGCTCTTTCTGTCCTCTCTGAGATATTGGTGGGCCTGCTCACCCATTTCAAATACATTTTTCAGAGCCTTGATATTGAAGGTGGGTGTCTCCTCCACCTGAGAAGGTTTTGTCTCTGGTTCGTACTCGACATCCTCAGTATCACTGCCTAGTCTCTCAAGAATTTCAATGGGTTCTTTCCTTACATAGACCAAAGACTTTGGGGCCTCAAATTTATTGACAAGTCTGGACAGGTCGACCTTGGGCATGTCCTCTTTCATCCTCTCATGAACGTCAATAAGGATCTCCATCTCATTGTCCTCTGATTCTGGTCCCAGGCGTTCTGGGATATCAATGGGATCTTTCCGCATATAATGGCGATTTCTCTCTGCCCTCTGAGCCTCCTCAAAAAACTCCCGCTTGTCTTTTACACTGGTTATGGAGTCAGCATGGGCCTCCATGGATGAGTGAAGCATAGATGACTCCATCATGTGGGTTTCATAAGTGATCTCCTGGTGGCTGGATGAGTGAGACTCCTCCATTTTACCTTGCATACTCACTTGCTCAGGCAAAGCCATTGGAAGAGGGCTTGCACCATGAGAGAGCTTGGCAGTTGTGTCTCTTAGTTTTGCTAGCTTTTCTGAGCGACTAGTAGTTGGAGAGGGTGTAGCTCGGTTAATACTTATAGGGGTTTCAGACCAACGAGGTGGGGGCGTTGGGGTAGCACCTGATCTGTAGAGTGGAGGTGAGGGGGTGACTTGCAGAGGAGAGTCTGTCCTACGGGCTGTCTCAATGCAAATATATGTGGGAGATGGCGTTCTCATTCTAAGCTCTGGAGGCATTGTTTTGGAATCTGTATGTTTAGACTCTTGAACAGTCTTCTCCATAATTCTTCTCTGACATTCCACTTTAGCTGAACCAATGCTTATTTTAGATATTTTCTGTGTTGTGCCACTGACTGCTGTCTTCTCCAGTATTGGTTCAGTCTCTGTCTTTTCTAGTGCAGCCAAATTTCCCTCTAAAAAAGTAAGTTTCATTTGAGCAAGGTTTCTCACATATATGATGATCTCCTGAAGTTTTTGCTTATTGTATTGTGCACGGCTTAATTCTAACCTTTCGGCAGCTCCCAGCAACCATTCAGGGATCATGCTCAACATTATCTTGACTGACTTGGCATCCATTTTCCCCCCTGACTCTTGCATCACCTTGATATGACTCAGCAATTTCTGCATTTCCTCATACTTCTGGATATCTGAGGTCTCTGTTGCAGCTTCTTTAATCTCCATCTGGCAGGACTCTTTCTGTGGGTGCTTTTTAATGGCCTCCTCCTCACTTACTGGCATTTCAGAACTCTTAAATTGCTTCTTGATCTGAAACTTTCCCTTTTGTTGAATGTTTTCCAGCTGAACTGAGCTCTGACTGACCACCTTCTCCTCATGTGCATGCTCCTTCTTAATAGTCTGCTGAGACTGGATGACTGTTGTTTGTCCTGACCCTTGTTGATGAACCTCCATAGACATGGCTGGTAGCATATGATGCATCTCCACTGATGGTTTAGGTGCCACAGGAGATGGCTGCTTTTTTGTTTTTTGTTTGACTTTCTTTAGATCTATCTCCAGCTTTGTGTCTTTGGTGATTTGCTCCACTTGCTCTTGCGTTTCCATTTTGATTTCAACATTTTCTGTTTTGCCAGTAGTCATTTGGGAGCAAACCTGACCTGCACAGACCTGAGATATAGCTGTTTGCTCTTTCTGGGTTGACTTATTATTTTCTTCCTCCTTCTCCAGTTTGGGCACTTTAAAAGTTTTAACTTTGAAGCTTGGGGTAGCTTTTGGGATCTTTGTAGGTTGTGGAGGAGCCTTTTTTATTTCCTCAGTTACAGTTTCTTTAGCTTTTACAGAGTCAGTAAATTGACACTGAATAGTTGTTGAGAATTGTTCCATAGATTGGGTGCCTTGTTGGGAAGTACTGGTGTGAGAGCTTGCCTTTACATTTTCATGGTGTTCAGTTGTTGTTGAAGGAGGGATTGCGGATTTTGGCTGAACTTTGATTTCATCTGTATCTTGGCTGACCTGCTTTTTATCCGTAGTAACAGCAGCTAATTCAGTGGATGTTTTCTTACTGACTTTGGGAAAGGATGGCTTGCTCAACTGATAGGTTGTAGGGGCTTTTTGGGGCTGAGCCATTTTTGAGGGGAGTTGTTCTTGTGTTGCCCCGACTAGCTTTACAGGCTTTAGCCCTTTGGGCACCCTGGCTGACTTCTTTTCAGGCTCTAGTTCGATAGGCGGTTCCTGCTGTGTTTCAACTGTAATTTGTGACTGCTCGAGTTTCTGTGTGGTTGAATCTGCCTCAGTATTCACCCCATCTAAGACATTAATCTGCATGTTAGCAGGAGGAGATGTTGGAGTAGATACTGTCTGGTTTTTCTCAGCTTCCTCTCTTTCTTTGCGATATCTTTCTTCTGCCAGCATAAGTGGTGTTTTGAATTTCCTCGCATATGGTTTGGGCTTTGGATCGGTAGCGAGCTCTGGGGGTGGCGGGAGTTTAATTGGAGGAACAAATACTTTTTTAGGTCGAGGCGGCTCCTCAGGCTCTGGTTTGTGAACTGGGATTGGTGAGGGAATTTCAGTGACTGGAGGAAGTGGCATCACAGGTGCCTTTATATTTTCTTCATGATTTTTCTCCCTCACTTTGGTTTCTGTGACTGTAGTAACATGTTTTGCTTCTGTTTCCTTCTGCTCAACCACAGATGGTTGCGGAGGAGGTGGTGGCGGGGCTGGAGTAGTTTGTTTTTTCTGCCACTTAGCCTTGGGTGGATCTGGCTGCTTAGGAGGCTCAGCCTTAGGCACTTTGAATAGAGGTCGGCCCTTTGGCTTACCAGGATTTGTCTGGGTCACTGAGCTAAGTTCTTGTTGTGATGGGGGAGGTGGGAGAAAGTCATGAGGAGGTGGGGGAAAGAATTCAGCCTCTGCTTCAATAGCAGGTGGAGGGGGTGGTGGTGGAAGAGAAGGATCACTATCCTGCCTCATGACCAGATGAGGACGAGGAGAGATGTCAGGCTCTGTGACTGGAGATGGAGGAGGAGGAAGAGAGAGCTCAGACTCAGAGGGTGGAGGAGGGGAGGTTGGAGGAGGGGGAAAGTGAATTCTTGGCTGGGGCTTCTTTTTGATCATTTTCTTTGGACTCAGGTTGTGGCTCAGACTCTTGACGTTCTGCTCAGTCTTTAGACTCTTGATATTTTGTTCTGATTTTAAATTCTTAGTGGTCTTTTGTGCAATAGTGGTATGGTCTGTTGTTACCCTGGTCTGAACCTGTGTGATCGTCTTTATTTCTTGTGTATGCCTCATGCTTTCAGATGTTTGTTTTGTCTCTTTTGTTTCACACTCTCCAGAGCACACAACAGCACTTTCTGCTTTTCTCTCATTTGTCTGTTTTCCCACATTTTTCTTTATGATTACAGGACCAGGGTTGTTTTGTTTTGGTTTTACTTGTTGCTCTTTTACGTTTATCGTCTGTGAGATGTGGGATGACTCAGACTGCCCAACTGCTGTCTTTTGTTTGGTTATAGAGCTTTGTTCTTGAGTGAAGGTCTGATTTTGATCGGATTTGACCTGTGTTTGATTATGAGTACTTGCATGTGATTCAATTCTCTGGGGCATATTTTTTGAAGGGAGTGGATTTGTTTGCTTAGAATCAACCTTGGATGTAGCAGGGCATTCACAAGCCTCTTCCTGAGTAGGCACTGGATTACTTATGGGAGCTTTAACTCTACTAGAAGGATTTATTTTAGAATTTTGACTCGACTGTTCTTTCTTCTTCATAAGACATTTGATGGTTCCGTGAACATTTCCCTTGATCACCTCCTCCTTCTCTATCTGGGTTTGTTCCTGCTCATGAAGGGATTTAATTGACATTTTAACATCACCTTCTGTGCTAGCTCTTCTTTGCATATGAGGTGAGGAGACTGGTTCCAGTAAGAGCTGAATAGTGCCCTTTACATCACCCTGTTCACTCACTTGATGCTGGGCGATTTTCTTGTCAGTTGATGCCTCCTGTAAATTTAGTAAAACCGCCTGGATGTCACCTTTAACAATTTCCTCTTTCTCAACCTCTTTTACTGCCTGCTTTGCCTCCTCAAGAGATTTCAAAGTGCCCTTAATATCACCAGGCACTACGTCCTCAATAATTACTTCAGTCTTAGCAGTGGTTGATCGTTCAAGAGATTCTAGGGCACCCCTGATGTCTCCACAAACAATCTCGGGTTTCTCCAGTTCTTTAAGTTGGTTCTGGGCTTCTTCCAAAGATTTGAGTGTGGTGTTGATGTCACCTTTGACCACCTCTTCTTTTTCAACAACTTTGCGCTGATTCACTGCTTGTGTTAGTGAGTCAAATGCTGCTCTCAAATCTCCTTTTACTATCTCGTCTTTCTGCAGCTTGTGCAAAGACAGCACTGGTTCCATCATAAAAACCTGCACTGTGTTGTGAACGTCCCCAGGAACAATATCATCATCTGCCACAGTTCGCCCGATTGCCTGACGGCTGTTTTTCAGGATCAATTTTGTATGCTCCACATCACCTCCAATAATATTTTCTTTAGCTGTTTCCTTATATGTTTCATCTGATTCTAACTGCAGTTGTCTAAGGTACTCCAGTGCCCCAGACTCAATACAAGTTGAATAGAAACTCACATTACCTCTCTCTGTATCACTTATTTGTATTTTAGAGGATTGGTCTTTGGCATCACTATTGCACAATAGCCTGTGCAAAGTCCCACGGACATTTCCTTTAACAATGTCCTCTTTCACAAGTCCACTTTCTTCTTCTTTGTTCAAAAGGGAGTATATAGTCATCCTCACATCTCCTTTCTCATCTTCCTGAATTAAAATGCCATGTTTTGCTGTTCCGTCCTCCTTCAGCAGGTTGTTGATTGCTTCTTGTATGTCTCCTCTAACGATCTCTTCTTTCTCTACATTAACACCTCTATCCTGACTAAGGAGCTGTTTGACAGTTGTGTTGATATTTCCCCTCTCCTCTACATCAATGGTGATCCCTCTCTCTGTTGCCTCACGTCTATTGAGCAGGTTTATCATGATGTTATTCAGGTCTCCCCGAATAACCTCCTCTCTCTGGATCTCTGGCGTCTCCTGATTCAGTAGTTTGTACTTGGCCATCCTAATATCACCAATCTCATCAGCTTCTATAATAATCCCCTGGGAGTCGACCATTTTCTGACTGTAAAGCTCCTCTAATGTCTCCTTGATGCTCTTGCCACTGATCTCTGTCCTCTCCACATTGGTCTCACTAAACTCAGTCAGTGGTGTAGTTTCAAAGAGCCATGTTGTTGTCTTGACGTCAGCTTTGGGAATTTCCTCACGGAAAATCACAGTTTCTGTTCCATCAGTATCCTTGATGTGATCAAGAGGTTCTTTTTCAAAGAGCCACACTGACTGCTTAACATCACCCTTCAGCACTTCCTCTCGTGTTACTTTTTCCATCTCATTGTATTCGGAACCCTCTCCACGGATCTTATCAATTGTATGAGTTTCAAACATCCATGTGGCACTTCTCACATCGCCCTTTTGTATCTCACTTACACTAACAGTTCTCACATACTTCTCAGACATCTCATCATTTTCAAAGCGCTGCATGTTTGTTTTAACATCTCCACCCTGGATATCTGCAACTGTCTTAATAGTGACTTTCATATCCTCAGTAATTTCATCAAGTGGTTGTGTTTCAAACCGCCACCTG
This sequence comes from Olivaichthys viedmensis, assembly GCA_028565825.1. Classification (NCBI taxonomy): domain Eukaryota; kingdom Metazoa; phylum Chordata; class Actinopteri; order Siluriformes; family Diplomystidae; genus Olivaichthys; species Olivaichthys viedmensis. The sequence continues at coordinate 5,035,166 of JAOUQW010000011.1, forward strand.
GCTGTGCTGACATCACCTTTCTGTACATCTTCCTCTGTAACGGCTTTGATGACATAAACCTCATCTGTGTCTCTTATCGAGTCCAGTGGCTTTGTCTCGAACAACCATCTTGCCCCGATAACATCACCTCTCAGAATTTCCTCTTTGGTGACTGTAGTAACTTCATGAAAGTGTCCCTCTTTGTCCTGAATAGCATACAGAGGTTGGGTCTCAAACATCATGGTGTAGTTTTTCACATCTCCTTTTTCAATCTCCTCTCGTAAGATGCTCTGAAGTTTGTTGATCCCTGTCTCAGAAGAATCTTCCTGAATCTTATCCAGGGAATATGTCTCAAAGATAAAGCGACCTTTGTCAACATTCCCTCCTTGAACATCTGTCACTGTACGCACCTCTTTAGATTCTTCGGCATTCTCCTTGATGGCATCAATTGGTTGATTTTCAAACATCCAGGTGCAGTTGACAACATTTCCTTTCTGAATGTCTTCAGCCTGACAAGATTTCAGTTTCTGCATAGTCTCTTTGGAAGTGGATGTCATGATGTCAGATGCCTGGGTCTCGAATATGTATTTCATCCTTGATACATCTCCAGACTGCATATTGATCTGTGTGACTCTTTTAAAGTTACCTTGATCCTCACCGCCTTTGATATTCTCCAGGTTTTCGGTTTCAAAGAGAAAACGGGCCAGACGTACATCCTTGCCTTGCACATCCTCTTGTTTGACTGTACAAGTTTTCAAAATAGTCTCAGACTCATCTTTGATACTGTCAAGTGTTTGGGTCTCAAAGAGCCAGGTGCAGGTTTTAACGTCACCTTTCTGGATCTCTGTGGTGTCCTCTGTCTTTACCTCTGCTTTTTCATACAGCTCATCCATCGGCTGAGTCTCAAACAACCATCTGCATGTCTTGACATCACCCCTTTGGATCTCGGTGGCCTCATTTTTCCTGTTGTCCTCTTCTTCCATGTTACTGAAATATTTGAGCTCATCAAGAGGCTGAGTTTCAAACAGCCACTTGGCTGTTTTGACATCACCTGATTCAATCTCCTGTTTAGAAATTCCCTTGATGATCTGGAATTTGTTTATACTGTCATCAAACTGGTCAATCGGACGGGTCTCAAACATCCACTTGCAGCTTCGTACATCACCTTTGACAACTTCTTCACGCTGTACAGTTTTGACTTCATGGTAGTGCCCTGAGCTGTCCTGTACGGCATATAAGGGTGTGGACTCAAAGAGCAATTTGTTTGATTTCACTGATCCACTTGTGACACCTTCCACTGCAATCTTATGTGTATCTGTGCACTTGCTTAGATCCATGGTCTCAAATATCTCCTTACAGTTGGTGACGTCACCCTTGTCTAACTCTTGAAGATTAACTGTCCGTGTGATTTCTTTTTTGTCCTCCCTGATTTGCTCAAGAGGCTTACTCTCAAATAACCACTTCTGATGTCTCACATCACCTTTCTCCTCCTCCAATGCAATGACCTTTTGTAGTTTTCCAACCTCAGGCAACTCCTTCAGATTTTCCATTGGCACTGTCTCAAACAAATGCCTGGTTGATGTAACATCACCCCCAATGATGTCCTCTGGTTCTGGTGGCCTGGCATTGGTATTATCTTTCAGAGTATCCATGGGCTGTGTCTCAAAGACCATGCAATGTCTTCGAACATCTGCTCCTATGATCTCCTCCTTTTGAGTTTTCGTGTTCTCCCATTCTTCATCTTTGATTTGATCCAAGGTCTTTGTCTCAAAAAGCCACCTGCCCCGATTCACCTCACCCTGATGGTTTTCCTCCATGGAGACTCCACAAATGATCTTAACTTTAGTTGGGTCTTTGTTAATCATATCCAGCGGTTGGGTTTCAAAGAGCCAGCGGGATGTTTTTACATCACCTTTCTCAGTCTCTTCACGTCGGACAGTTGTAATCTGCAGCATCTCACCGGAGTCCCCCCGAATGACACACATAGGTTGTGTCTCAAACATTCTGGTTGTAGTTCTGACTTCACCTTTAATCTCTTCAAGTTCTGACTTTAGCTGTAGGAAGTGTGACTCATCAATTGTCTCAGTGTGGCCAAGGGAATCAAGATGCTGAGTTTCAAACAAGTATCTGGCAGTTTTTACATCTCCCCCTGCAACGTCTTTGGTATACACCACCTGCTCCTCTTCGTCATCCTCTTGGTAAATTTTATTTAGATAGTCCAGAGGCTGTGTCTCAAATAACCAGGTTGCAGTTCGGACATCTCCTCTTGCTAGATCTGTTAGTTTTCTACTCTGCTCTATTGAGTCAGGCGTTTCTGTACCCAGAGCATCCATAGGTTGGGTTTCAAACATCCAAGTCGTATATTTAACATCTTTCCCAGCAATTATTTCCTGTTGGGCAATGTTTCTGCTTTCATTCTCATCTGGCGTATCGTCTCTGATGGTATCAAGTGGCTTGTTCTCAAACATCCAACGCATAGACTGCACCTCACCTTTTAGAATCTCATCCCACTCCAGATACTCTCTTTCGGGGCTCATACATTTCCCAGGACTGCTGTCGCTGTTCTCAAACACGTATCGTGCTTGCTGCACGTCAGCACTCACTTCCTCATCACTGTCCATGTGAGAGTGCTCCATTTCAGTAATGAAGTCCCGCTCCAGGTTTTTGCGTACCTCTGGATGGATATGCTTGTACAAGCGTTTTAACTCATAGAGGTTCCTCTGCTTGAAATACTGCTCCTTGCTGATAGGACATTTTTGGGGAACACGTTGATCAAGCGGCTGCGGAGAAGGACAATGGCCTGGGACTTCAAGGAGATCAGTGGTTGGTGGTGGCAAAGGAAATTGCTCAGTGGTTTCATAATTGGCGGATGCAGAGGCAGAACTAGAGGAGGTCTCCTTCATAGTTTTGGTAACAGACTCATAACTACCTCCTGCTGTACCTTTTGATGACACATTTACCGGTGCCCACTGAAACTGGCTGTAATCGAGATCAATCTTTGTTGTTGAGGGAGAAAAAGACAGCAATTGTTTCAGTAAATATATTGTCATTAAACATATATTCTGATTGCAAAGCTCTTTTGTTGTTGTCATAAACTGTCCCCTCATTTGTAAGTAAAATTGTATAGGGATTAAATAAACTGTATTAAAAGGAAAGAATAAAGATATAGAAGATAAAGACAATAGAAAAATCAATGGCATTTCAAATGTTTTGGCCTAACTATTTTACAAAATATTATAAAGTATCGTACGCTTTAGGATGGGAGATGTTTCCTAATAATAGCATCAATGTTTATTTGAAAAGGCATAGACAATTGTACTCATCATTTTGAGTTTTCTAAAGCTGACTGGATGTTGGTAAAGGATTTGTGTCATCATGGACCTTCATTACCTTGATGTGCTTGCTTGGAGTGGCATCTTCTATGCTTTTCTCATGCTGCTGTTTTAGTGCTTGGGTGGAGACTTTAGGCAGCTCCTGATCTCCAATCACCACCACTGAAGCGGATGGGAGAAAGGAAAAAGGCAAGAAATAAGAGTCAGAGTTTAATGAAACATGCAAGAATACATTTGATCACACTTCATTTCCACAACATAAAACTGTAACTTTGGACTACATGGTTCCTTAATTGTGCATTACATTGGGCATGTAAACTATTTGATTCATTAATGCATACCACATAGGGTGTAACGGCCATTAGCTAATGTTAGTTCAGTAGGTACAATGGGAACCAGTTTGGCCTGTGTTCGAACCTACCTTTTTCATCAAAATGGTTCCCAAAGCTAGATGCTACATTCTGCTCAATTTTCTGATCCTGTGACATCTGCAGTGACAGACAAATACAACCTTAATAGTCACAAACAACAGAAAATGATCTGCAATTATACCAGCTTAAACAAGTTAAAACCTCTTTTTACATAATGTGTGACCGTGTACCTTCATGTCGTGACTCTCTCTCACACTGCTTCTCACACTCATTTCAGATGAGCTCACCACCTCCTGTTAATAGACACAACAACCGTTATAACGTAAACACAGACAGAACACACAAGCAATGTATACCTGCTAAAAGTGTAAGCACAAAAGGTGGAAGTGCTTGCCAGGTGGAATATTTTATGAACCTAAACCTTAATTCTTTCAGAATTAAAATCCCTTCATGCCAAGTTTCATCGTGGTTTTTCTTATTCACGCATTGTGTGTATGTGCATGTCACTCTGTAGCACTGCGTTCCAATCGGAAGGCAGCTTACAAGGTGGACAGCATTTTTGGGTACTTCTGAAATAAGGACTGTCCGTCTGAGGTGCCTTATTTTGGCCAATTTTGAAGGCAGCATCAAAATGCATCCTGCTCTCTATAGGAAATCCCATAATTCTGTTCACCGGAGTTCTATGAAAGTTTCGATAAACATGGCGAACCAAACTGTTACTCTGGCAAAGAGGTATGTTTACAAATGTAGGTAAATTGCTTGTTTCTTAAATAGCTAACATTTATTTACTGTTTTGCTTAACAGAAATAACGGTTTTTTAGATTGTCAGAAGTCGTTTCGTGGTTAAAATGAACTAGCTAACATAAAGCGACCACACAGCTCATCTAGCATGCTTATGTGTCTAACTTATATTTAGCTTTAGTTAGCCAGCTAGGTGTTATCCAGCAAACAGTAGTCTGGTTGTGTCTTGATATACCAAAAGTGATAACATATGATGACTCTGAAACGTGTCCCGAACACAATGCCTGCCGAGGTTAAAATGAACGGTTAAAATGAACCGAAAAGGAACCTTTTGAAGGATGTGGATACTAAGGCCTTCAGAGTGGAAGGGTGTGTGTATTCCTGCGTGTTACCTGTTTCTGCTGGTAATGGTATTGTGTGACGGTGCTTTGGGAGGAGGAAGAGGAGCTGACTTTCTGACTCTCGAACTGTTTCTTCACACTGGCCAGACCCCCTGGCAGAGAGCATGCTTCAGAGTCTTCCATGACCTACACACACACACACAGATATTACTGAGAGACTGTTGCTTAGTTTGACCTGTAGGAGGAAGCACAAAGCTGAAAAACAATGAGTGATATCTCTCTTGGCCCTCTCTCTCTTAGATTAGTTCACACAGTAATAAATATTGATCAGGAAGTGGAAGAGGTAAGCGGAACCCCGTCTCTTGTCTCCCTTCAGTGGAAGCAGATAGTAAATGGATACCCCTGTGTGTGTGTGCTTACCAAACTAGCAGGGCTTGTCTCCTCCTTGCTGATGGCAGCCTGGTACAAGGCCAGTCGTTCTTTGAGAGGGAGGGTCTCGACTTCACCTTCTGTGTCTCCTAGTGCGTTCTTTGAAACACCTGCAGCTAAAATACAGACAGAAGATCGGTTTTGTTGGTTTTGCATTTTTTCTGCCATGGTGTTACTAAATCTCCAATCTGCACATGTTGAAATTGTTTAGAGACTATACAAGTCTGATGGTTAATATGAACAGTAGTTGTGGCGTTTTTTCAAAAAAGACCAAACCAAATCATTGTTGTGCTTTTAAATAAAAAAAAATCATTAGCATTATGTAGCTATTACACATTATCTGTCATCTTGGTTTATAGCCAAGGTGATGGTTTATAGTTCTTTGACCGGTTGGGCATCAAATTGTACTTCGACGACTATTTGGTTTGGCTCATCTGAGTCATATGAGGAACTTTTTTTATTTTATTCGCATTTCGAAAGAAATGACTCACACCCACCCCTTCACCTCATAATGGAATAATATTCAAACAGCCATGCTGACAGGATACATGATGTGTGATTGTTGTTTTCTCTCTCTCTGTCTTTCTGTCTCTCTTTTACAAATGTTAAACCCACAGGCTTAATGAGGTATGCTGTTGTAAAAAGTGTAAAATGTGAGTCAGATCCATCGATCACTTCAAATATATTCAGGATTCACTGCCACATTGATTTGAAAAGCTTCAGTTTTAGAGTAAAGCTTTCCTAGAAAACCCTATTTTAACCGCCACGTATTTCTGATGTTCCTGAAAATGAAATAATTAATGATACAAGAATGAAACTCTCAATAGATCTCTATATAACCAAGTATATACCCGAGAACGAAGACTTCCTTCTTCTAATACACAGAGCAACATTTCCTGTAAAAGGCAGTAAGATGAGGATATAGTTTGTAATAGCAACAACCAAATAATGTTAATAATATCTGATACTGCATTGCTAAGAAGTGACAGATTAAAGCCACTCGCCGTTACTGCGTCATAAACCCTCATGCTTCTCTTACATCAGTTAAGCACTGCAACTGCACCATGTGACAAAGATATGTTCCCCAGGCTGTTAATTTGAACAGGCCTGCTATTTAGAGCATGTCAGGGTAAAGCTATCCACGGAGAGAAAGAGAGAAATGCGGTCTCGAATAAGCCGGGTTTTAGTAGCAGCTGGTCAGAAACTCTACACCTGAGAGATCGAGGACACTCGGCACTCTTTAAACAGAAGGATGGAGGGATGCAGAGACAGAGGGATCACACACTCGTATATCGCGACGGTAAGGAAGATACATCAGCATGGAGGACTGACAGGTCTTCCACATGCCAGGGCGAAGAACTCAAGTAACAATCCGGTGCGGGAGGTACTGAGGATGTCATGCTCATATGCATTACAGTGTTTCAGGAAAAGACAGAGAGAGAGAGAGGGAGAGCTTCCAGGAAGAGGAACCTCCTAAAAGTCGAAAGCATGAGAATGCGTTTCCAGAAAACTCTTCCTGTCCCATAATTCAGTGCCACACTAGTCTATTTACACATCCATTTTCTCTCACACAAATAACAAGTGACAAGTGACTACTCCGTTAACATATAGTTATTTTTTCAGGTTACATCACTTTACCGCTTTTAATATTCTTATAACATTCAATATAAGGTGCCCAACTATTATTCTTATAATTCTTATTAGGGTCCCTCTTCTCACAATAAGAGTCAAAAGATGTTTAAAAAGAGCTTTTTAGTCTGTCTGTCATTTTAGTCTCTCTCTCTCTCTCTCTCTCTCTCTCTCTCTCTCTCTCTCTCTCTCTCTCTCTTAACAGTCGTGGTAGCAATAACTCCAGATATTTCTAGTGTTTGTCTCTATTCTGAGAGCACTTACAGAGGTCTCGTGATATACGAGCCATTTGAGATGGGCTCAGCATGAAACCCTGATTACTTCTTTCCTTTACAACCTTATAGTCCCTTCATATGACTTGACTATAGTCAAGAATGCCATTTTTTTTCAGCCTTTTTCACTTTCTCAAATTTCACCCTGTCTCTATTTAAAAATAAAATAAAAGTCAACTCTTGCCAATTTGTAACAATTTGTAAGAAAAGTTACAAAGGTTGAAGTTTCATATGATTTCGTTTGTATGAAATCCAACCATAAAACCCAACCACATCACCCTCGCTCGTTTTGAATTCGTACTCATTTCCCATGAGATCAGGTTCATAAAAGTCACAGAAACAAATCCTTAGAGTTACAGAGCTCTGTGTTGAGTCAATTGCGATTCAGTAACTTTTCCGAAAGGTCTTTCGTTCACTTTCAAAACAACACCGTGCTCCGTTACCGGCGACCCTGTAGTCTCTAATTACTTTGTGCTCATGTAAATCAGGCTCATTAATATTCGTTTTTCCCTCTCAGAGTGGCACATGTGATCGCACCATGCGTAGTTCATCAACACTCGCTTTGATTTTGATCTTTGATTTGAACAGCAAGGGCCAGACTTGATGTTACATGCTGTTTTAAGTGCAACAGATTTCACAACTGGAAACAGCTTGGGTTACCTTTACAGTTATTTGATTATCGCAATAACCAAATAACACATAATCAATCTAGAAAAATATCTGTCAATGTCTATTTAAATAATTAGTACCCTGCAAACTGTAGCTGTATTTCTAAAACCGGTCGTCAAGTCCTACACATTTGATGCCACGTGGCTTTTGCGTTCAGCCCCATCTCGGTAAAATGGCACTTACCTGTGCGGCTCGGTTGCTGGTGATGTCACGTTAATACAGAGTCACCTGGACGATACAAATCCCACCTGGAGATTCCGACTAAGTTGCTAAACCCCGGACACGCGGTGCCTTTCCTCGTCTGCGTGTGAATGTGTGTATGAGTGTTTGGAGACCAGCTCCTGATTTCTGTCCCGTTCACTTCAGAATGGCCGAGGACGGAGACAGCTGGTTTTATTTTAGACACCCCCCCCCCTCCCCAAACACCCCCCTTC